>JAVIWB010006756.1:0-12302 GCA_031893035.1 Dermolepida albohirtum
AGATCTGCTTCATCGTGGCGGCCTCCGCGCTCTTCGGCTGGGTGGTCACCATCGCGCAGCTTCCCGCGATCGTCAGCGATTTCCTCTTCGAGCTGGGGGCGCAGAAGTGGTTGATCCTGCTCCTGATCAACGTGGTGCTGCTCTTCATGGGTTGTTTCCTCAGCATTACCTCGTCGATTCTCATCGTCACGCCGATGCTGGTGGCGCTGGCACAGATGTACCAGATCGACCTTGTGCACCTGGGCGTGCTGATGACGCTCAATCTGACGATTGGCCTCCTGACGCCGCCGGTAGGCTGGAACCTTTACATCATGAGCGAGGTGGCGAACATCTCTTTCGGGCGCATGGTCAGGGCTGTTCTGCCGATGTTGGTCCCCCTCTTCGTTGCGCTGATGCTCATCACTTATTTCCCGGAGACGGTGCTCTACCTGCCCCGGCTGCTTCTCGGCCCGGGCTAGGTTTCGATAAAAATTTTCTCAAACGTGAAGGGAGAACGATCATGAAAAAAATATTTGTAAAGGTGTTTCTTTTTTCGATTTTGGTTATGGCGTTGTTGGGCGTCTGTGGGTTCGCCTCGGCGGCGGGCGCGGCGGAAAAGAAGGTCACGCTGAAGCTGGCGGTGGAAAGCGCGGTGGGTACGCCCGGCGAGATCTCCGGCGGCGACTTCAAGCGCCTGGTCGAGGAGCGGAGCGGCGGCTCCATTCAGATCAGCTACTTCCCCGTGGGCCAGCTCGGCACCGGCGACGACCTCACCGAGCAAATGATGGGCGGCACCGTCGACATGTCCTGGCGGGCCATTGAGTGGTACTCCAAACTGGAGAAAGGCTGGCAGATCCTCTACATGGGTTTTCTCTTCAAGGACCAGCCGCACCTTTTGGCCTTCCTGGCATCGGATGAGCATGCCAAGCTCAAAGAGGGTTTGAATAAAAACTTCGGCCTGCGCATGATCGCTGACAACGGCATCGGTGCCGCGCGCGTACTGGTCTCCAAGAAGCCCGTGAACAAGCCGGACGACATGAAGGGCATGAACATGCGCGTGCCGGGGTTGGAGATGAACCTTAAAACCTGGCGTGGCGTGGGCGTCAATATCATGGAGATTCCATGGGGTGAGTCCTACATGGCACTCTCCACCGGCACCGCCGACGCGCTGGAGTCACCGCTCGGGTCGATCTTTGGTATGAAATTCTACGAGGTCGCCAAGTACATCACGCTGACCAATCACGTCTATAGCCCCTATGTGATGGTGATCGGCGAGCGCGCCTATAAAAAACTCAGCCCCGAGCAGCAGACGATTCTGAACGACTGCGCCCTCGAGGCGGGCCGGCTCTTCACGAAGTACGACGCAGAGGGCGTGGCAAAGAACCGCGGTGACATGGAGAAGGCGGGCGTCATGTTCAACGACCATCCGGACATTGAGGCCTTCCAGGCGCGGCTTGTGAACGTTGCCAAGGGGTGCGAGGACGCCGGCATGTGGCCGAAGGGCCTCTTCGATTACGTGCAGGGTCTTAAGAAGTAGCTGAGATGTTCGCTCTGTATAAAAGGGCACAACGGGCGGTACTCGCGGTTTTCTTCGCAATTTGCTACGTCGCGTTGGTCGTCATGCCCTTCGCGCTCTTCACGCAGGTGGTCTTTCGCTATGTCTTCAAGCGACCGATATCCGGCGTCGAGGAGCTGGTCACGGCCTGCTTTACGTTGCTGATCCTCGTCGGTTCGGCTATACTCTTTAAGGACAGACAGTACATCATCGTGGATGTGTTCGTCAACATGTTCCCGTCGCGGGCCAAGCGCGTTGCGGATGCGATCTGTCAGCTGGCGATGATCGCGATCTTCGCTGTGTTGATCTGCGCCGCGTTGACGGCCCTGCCCGCACAGCGGATGTTCTACTCCGTTGTCTTGAAGATCCCGCGGGCGCTCTACACGGTCACCTTCATCGTCAGTTGCGCGTTCATGCTGCTCTGCTGTGCGGAGGAGTTTTTCAAGGAGCTCGCTGGCCGGGAGACGGAGGTGATGACGGACCGCCAGTAGGTGGGAAGTGAGCCCTGAGGTGAACTTCGAACAGCTCGAATATTTTTTGAGCGTCGCTAGCAGAAAACACTTTACGGATGCCGCCGAGGACTCCTTCATTTCCCAGTCGTCGCTCTCGAAGCAGATTGGGAAGCTGGAGCGGGAGCTAGGCGTTCCGCTTTTTGTGCGTAACTCACGCAACGTGCGGATCACGCCGGCGGGCGAGGCCTTCGCCATCTATGCCCGACGACTGCTCAAGGAATATCGCGAAATGCAGGCGGGGATGCGCCCTTACACGACTTGCGCCGAGCGGGGCGCAGTGCGGTTGGGCAGCAGTGCGCACATCGGAAAGGTCACGCTGGTGGAGCCGGTGGCCTCCTTTTTGGACGAGCACCCCGGCATCACCATCACCGTCAGCGAGGGCAGCACGGGCTATGTAATGGAACTCCTGACAGCGTGGCGACTGGATGTGGCCTTCGTCGCTCACCTGATCTCCTCGCTCGACGGCTCGTCGAACCTCGATGCCTTCGATCTTGCGGGCTACCGCCTGCACACGGTGGAGGAGGACGCTTACTATCTGGCACTCAACCGCGCGCATCCGCTGGCCCGCGTGGGGCGCGCCGTATGGGCCGACCTGCGCGGAGAAAAATTGATCCTGCTGGACCGCGGCTACAGCCTCAACCGCATGATCCGCGAGAGCTGCGTTCGGAGCGGCTTCGAGGCGGGGGTAATCTTCGAGTCCAACCAGGTGGACGCCATCCTCGGCATGGTGGCGGCGGGCACCGGCGTCACCCTCATGTCCTCCCGCGTAATCTCCATGGCGGCCCCGGCCGGGGTGGTCATGGTGGAGATGGACCGTCCCATTCATCGCAACTCCGTCATCATCTATCCTGCCCGCAGTCGTATGTCGGAACACGCGCGGACTTTTATCCGCTATCTGCTGAATGGTTTCGGCGCTGGCCCGGAGGGTTAGGCGGGCTGGTTCTATTGCGCTCTTTGGGGTTATAGCCTCCCGCTACACTCCGAAATGCTATAATACAGTGCCGCGTCCTCTGTGCGCTTTTTGGCAACGTGTATAACCTCACCCTTGGCATTGAACAGCGCCGGGTACCCGCTGGGCAAAGCGCGCCAATAAACCCCGGCGTGTCTTTTGCGGTCATGGATTACTTCTCTGGCATTTCGTCCAGTGTTTCGTCATCTGCGTCCATTACGTCATCTATCCAGAAACCGTACATACTATAAAATACATATGCTCCAAAAGAAGAATATTCGTCATCATCAATATACAGATAATGCTCAGCTGTATCTGCTTCATTATCAAAATCATAATTATCCGGAAAATGCTCAGGTGGATCCAGACTATCAACAATAACAAAATCATAATTATCCGAAAAATGCTCAGGTGAACCCAGTTCATTCATGATCTCTATCCCCTCCGCCCATTCTTTGAATACACGCACATCCAGATACGCGCTTAAAGCTACACGGGGTGTATTCCCAAGTTTTGCCGCTACTCCTTTGGCAACTTGGAGAATCGCTTTTTTCAACTCTTTTTCCGTGGTTGGCTTGGGCATGGATTTTATCATTTCTCGCGCCGTCTTGGTTCCAAAATGCGTTCTCAAATCTTTGATTGTAAAGCCCAACTCTTCCGCGTAGGCGTTCATTTTTCTCTCGTCGGTGTCGAACAGTCTTCCCGCGTCGCCCGCATTCTCTTTTCGTCGTTTTAGCATTTCTATTAGCATGGGGTCTGTGACCGTTATATTGTTAGCGACACCATGTTTCCCTGTAAAAACAAGTCGAACTGTCCCGTCCGCGTCGATTTTCACGTTTTCGCCGCGTAACGTAGTTGCTCCTCTAACTTCTTCTTCTGTTTTTGTATCAACCTCTTGTTTAAATTGTTGGCTCAAATCGTCACCCCCCGCAAATTTTACCTGCTGACCGCGCCGTTTGGCTTCTGCGCTATATACGTATTGCTGTTATAGCCTCCTGTCACGCTCCGAAATGCGATAATACAGCGCCGTGTCTCCTGTGCGCTTTTTGCCATTGCTCTTTTTAATTCTTTGCGTTTGGCGACTTCAATATAGATTATATCATGTTTTTGGCTGTAAAAACCCCTGTTCAGCCTCTAAAGTCTTTGTTTTTAAAGCCTCCGACCTTACTCTGAGATGCTGCGTTTCTCCGAAATGCTACACTTGCGCAAGATTCGCTTAAAATTTTAAACTATGCGTGAAACCCTTTCCCCCTTATTTCTCCAGCAGCCAGGATGCGCAGGCGATGTCTTCGGCCGCGAGGCCCAGCGCTTCGAACAGGGTGATGTCCCCGTCGGTCAGTCGGCCTGCGATTTTGCCGGTGAGCACATCTCCCAGCTCGCCCAACAGATGCTCCTCGCCGAAGCGGCCCTCACGCAGGGGGAACAGATAATCGCCGGACTCGCTGGTCACCGACGTGACGCTGTCGCCCACCAGGCGGGCCGCCGCCACGCAGTCGCTGTCCAGCTCCCGGTCCTTGGGCTGGCAGGCGCCCACCGCGTTGATGTGGGCGCCGGGGCGGACCCACTCGCCCTTCAGGACCGGCGTCTTGGATGAGGTGACCGTGCAGACGATGTCACTGCCCGTCACGGCCCGGCGCGCGGTAACGCAGACCTCTATGGGAAAGGGGTATTTCTGCCCCTCTCGTCTGACGAAGGCCTCTGCCTCCTCTTGATCGATGCTCCACACCCGGACTTTTTCAAGTTTTCTGACCAGCGAGAGCGCTTCCAGATGCGTTGCCGCCTGCACGCCAGCGCCCAACAACGCCAGGCTGGAGGCGTCTTTTTTCGCCATGGCGTCGGTGGCGACGGCGCTTACCGCGGCGGTGCGCATTGCCGTTATCGCCATGCCGTCTACAATGCCGCGCATCGCGCCGGTATCCCCGTCAAATACCGCCACGATGCCCTGGTGGGAGGGCAGGCCGCGTTTGTAGTTGTCGTGGTAAACGGTGATGATCTTGGCGCCCACGCTGTCCTTGTAGGGCAGGTAGCCGGGCATAACGCCCAACAGCTTGCCCGCCTCGATGGGCATGGCCATGCGCAGCTTGTGGGTCACGTTTCCTTCGCTCGTCTGGACGAACAACTCCCGCATCAGTCGGATGCAGGTTTCCATGGTGAGCCGTTGTTTCACGTCCTGAGCCGATAGGTATTTCATGAACGACCTTCCATGCCGGTTATACCAGGGGTTCCAGATGTGCCTGGAAGTGTCGCAGGATGGGTGGTTCCCAGGTGATGCGGTAGCCCCGCTGCATCAGATGGGCCCGTTCCTTGATGGCGATCAGCGCGTCGGCCATTACGTCGAGGTGGGCCTGGGTGTATACCCGGCGGGGGATGGCCAGGCGGGAAAACTCGAACTCCGCTTTGAGCTGATCTCCCGTGTCCGGGTCGTTGCCCAGCATGTAGGAGCCGATGTCGCAGGTACGGATGCCCGCCTCTTTATACAGCTCGATGCAGAGCGCTTGGGCGGGGAATTCGTTGTAAGGGATCTGGGGGAACATGGCCTTGGCGTCGATGAACACCCCGTGGCCTCCCACCGGGGCCTGGTAGGCGATGCCGGCGTCGTCCAGCTTGGCGGCCAGATACTCCATTTGCCCGATGCGGTACCTTAAGTAGCTATCCTCGATACTCTCGTACAGGCCAATGGCCAGGGCCTCCAGGTCCCGCCCGGCGAGGCCGCCGTAGGTGTAGAAACCCTCGAAGCTGATGCAATTTGCTTTGATGGCGAGGATGGCCGGATGCTCCGCGTCCTTCACGCCGATGATCCCGCCCATGTTGACGATGCCGTCCTTTTTGGCCGACATGGTAAAAAAGTCGCCGTAGCTGAACATCTCCCGGACGATATCTTTGATCGGCTTGCCGGCGTAACCCTCCTCGTCCCGCTTGATGAAGTAGGCGTTTTCCGCGTAACGGGCGGCGTCGATGTCCAGCGGGATGCCGTGCCTTTTACAAACCGCCGCCACCTCCCGCATGTTTCGCATGGACACCGGCTGCCCCCCGGCGGAGTTGTTGGTAATGGTCATCACGACCAGGCCGACGTTTTCCGCGCCCTTTTCCGTGATGAGTTGCTCCAGCTTGTCAACGTCCATGTTGCCCTTGAAGGGAGTTCGCTTGGCTGGGTTCTTGGCGGCCTCCGCCACGCAGTCCAGCGCCCGCGCGCCGGCCAGCTCCACATGGGCGCGGGTGGTGTCGAAGAACATGTTGGAGATGGCGAATTTGCCCTTTTTCAAAAATATGGGGAGCAGTACCTTTTCGGCGGCCCGGCCCTGGTGCACCGGCTGGATGTAGCCGTAGCCGAAGATGTCCTGCGCGGCGTCCCGCAGGTGATAGTAGCTGCGCGCGCCCGCGTAGGCCTCGTCGCCGGCCATGACGCCCGCCCACTGTCGGTCGCTCATGGCGTTGGTGCCCGAGTCGGTGAGCAGGTCGATATAAACGTCCTCGGCGGCCAGACCGAAGAGGTTATAGTGTGCCTGTTTGATCCGCGCCTCCCTCTCGGCGCGGGTGAGCACATGGATAGGCTCCACCATCTTGATGCGGAAGGGTTCGGGCGTGTATTTAATTGCCATATTGTATTCATCCTTTCTCCAGTGGTTTCCTTTTACAGAATCAGTATAGGTTAAAAAAATGCGCCAGTATATTGACTTTAATTTGTCCGTAAACTATGGTGTCAGCGGCTGGAGGGATGCTGGTGAATTTCAAGATTGCAGTGGTAGGGCACGGTGCGTCAATAAGTGAGATTGAGACTATTATCGGCGAACGCTTTCATAACGTGGAGGTGTTCAAGGTGAGGTTTAGCAGCGACGACGAAATCGACCAGGCCCAGCGGGACTTGGAGAAGGTGCTGCCTCATTGCCATGCCGTGTTGTACACCCGCATGGATCCTTGGAAGATCATGTCCAGCCGGGTGGAGCACGCGGTGCCGGTGCGCTACGTGGACGTGGACGCCTCAAACCTGGTGCGCAGCCTGCTGGAGGCGTCTTATCATCTGCATGTGGACATTCTGCGGCCCAGCATCGACGCGTTGAGCCACGAGGTAGTGATGAACGCCTATCGTTCGGTAGGTATCCCAAGCGGCCTGGTGTCGGCCCAACTGGTGCAGGCGGACATGAACGGCGAGCATTTTGTGAAAAAAGTGGAGGAGGCCCATATCGCCAACTACATGAGCGGGCTTTGCTGTTTTTGCGTTACCAACGTGCGCAGCGCGCGCAACAGCCTGGCGGAGCGGGGTATCCCCGCCGTGCTGTTGGCGCCCAGTACCGAGACCTATATCTACGAGATCCGCCGCCTCATGGTCAGTCACCGACTGCGGCGGGTTTACGCCAACCAAACCGTGATGGTGGCAATTTCTCTCCAATTCCGGAACGACTTTTACCTTTATCAGAAAACGGTGTTGCAGGAGGTGCTGGATCAAAACAAGGCCAAGGAGTACCTCGCTCTCTTCACCCAGCGGGCGGGCGGCGCTCTCATCACCGTGAGCGGCACCGACTACTTCATCGTTTGCGACAGTGGAAGCCTGGAAGATCTGACCGAAAAATATGCGAATATCGATTTACTGCGGTCCATCCCGACCAACACCTCCTATGCGGTGGCCATGGGAATCGGCTACGGTGACTCGCTGAAAACAGCCAAGGCACATGCCGAGGTGGGACTGCAGCGATCGCTGCGGGGGGACGGCAGTCAGGCCCATATCGTTTATGGGCCCGTTAATGTGGTAGGTCCCATAGAGCCCAACGAGCTTCTCGCCACCTCGGGCGATGTGGTGGAGCGGCGGCTGATGCGGGTGGCGGAGGCCGCGGGACTGAGCATCAACACCATCTACCGCATCGACCGCTTCTGCCGCCAAAAAAAGGGGAAAAACACGACCTCCATGGAACTCGCGGAGGAGCTGGGTGTCAGCGCTCGCACCGCAAACCGGATCGTTGCCAAACTGGAACAGTGCAGCTGTATCGCCGAGATTGGCAAGCACGTGGTTGGCAAACGGGGCAGGCCCACCCGCACGCTGAAAGTGCTATTTTAGCCCGATCGCCCCCCGATTATAGTCGCCGATGCTCGGCAAAGTACTTCTTCGCGCTCTCGATGCAGCGGAACGCATGCTCGGCGTAGCCGTACTCCTTGGCGCGCGCCTCGTGCGGCAGCTCCATGGAGAGCGGGACCTCCGGCAAACGGTTCACGATGCCGGCGATGTCGATGCCGCCCTCGCCGATGTAGAGGCGCCCCGCGCGGCCGGTGTGGATAAGAGCCTCGCTGTCGTCCATGGTCGGGACTTCTTTGGGGCCGTCGCAGAGGTGGATGAAGTGGATCCACTCCCGCGGCAGCTTGTCCAGTTCCTCCAGCTTGACGCGCGAACGAGAGAAGTGCAGTGTGTCGACGAGGATGCCGCAGTTGTCCTTTTTCACGGCGCTGAGGACCTCCACGGCCTCCTTGAGCGTCTTGACCGCCGACCAGGTGACAAACTCGAAGCTCACGGCGACGCCGAAGGGCTTGGCGAGGTCGCAGAGTTCGCCGTAGAAGTCGATGATGTAGTTTTTCTCCGGCGTCCAGGCGCTGGAGATCATGTTTTTCGCGCCCAGCTCGCCGGCTACTTCGAGCGCGGGCAGGTAGTCCTTGGGCGTCTTCTCCCGCACAACGCGGGCCAGCTCGACGTCGTTCACTTTGAGTCCAGTATCGGCCAGGGCGCGCTTCGTCTCGGCCATCATCTTCTTGTCCTCTGCGAGGAGATACTTCGGCTCGCCGGCGGTGCCAAGCGCGATGGGTCGGAAGCTGACATAGTCGAATCCCGCGCGGGCCGCGATATAGGTCATCTCAGGCGGGGGGCAGCCGAGTACGGTGAGATGCGCCAGGGAGTACTTGTGCTCGCTCTTGCTGCTGATTGTGTCTGACATCTACAAACACCTCTACTTTATAGGATTGTAACGATGTAATGTTCGTAAAGAGAGAGGATAATTTCCGTCACATGGAATTAATTTTCTTATATCGAAAATCAACTCTATTTTAATGATAGTTTTTCCGCTTGTCAATATTTTTGATGCATTTATCTGCCCACATATGACGGGTTTAACTTTTTCTTTTACGCCAGACTTAACAATATCCCTCGATGGCATGCCCAATTACATGAGAGAGTGGCTTACCTTTCTCTACGCAAAAGTGTTGACGACCCAAGAAAAAATGTGTCATATCATGTCCTCCTTAGTGCAATGCTTTTTGGTAGGTTTCAAATTATGACCATCAAATTGAGGTGTTACAAAATCAAGCCGAGCGGAGGAGTCGATATGTTCAGGAACATTAAGACCAGTTCCAAAATAATGATACTTACGGGAGTCACACTGGTCCTGCTTATTGTGCTTGCAATCATTGGTTATCGTTCCAACAGAGAATTACAACGAGCTCTGGTATCTCTGCGCCATGATTATTCGCTCCCGTCAACCATCATGTCCGAGGCTGATTCTCAAACGCGCAATGTTCGTCAGTTCATCACCATGATGATCTTTTCCGACGACGAGGCATATATCCGGGATCTCGTCGATAAGCTGAACAAAGCCAAAGAGCTTGCCGAGGCTCATTTCGAGCGATATCGCAGGAACAACCTTACCAATGATCGGCGCAAGGAGGCCTTTGCGGCCATTATGAAGGCTAAGGAAGGTGTCGACAGCTTCTACAGCAGAGTAATCGAGATGGCGCTGGCCGGGAAAAAAGACGAGGCCTACGCCCTTTTTATGGAACCCGCGTCTCGTCAAGTGGAGGCGGAGATGTTCGACGGAATGGCGGACAATGTTCAGCGTCTGTTGGAAGCGGCCGATGCCGAAGAAGAGAAATACATCACTAACTCCAACCGTTCCATTCTCATCTCCCTGATCATTTCAATCACGGCGGTTGTCACTAGCGTTTTTGCGAGTTTCTTTATCTCTCGTTCCATCACGAAGCCTTTAGGCTCGTTGGTGAGCGGAGTTACGGTATTTTCGACGGGCGACCTGACGGTCGCTCTGGAGAGTGAGGGTAAAGACGAGGTCGCGGACATGGGGCACGCGCTTAACGCGATGTCAATCGCCCTCAACAGGGTGATCGACTCTACCGTCGCAGCCAGCTGCAGCATATCGGAGTCAGCGCACGAGTTCTCGGCGATGGCCGGGGAGACGAATGCCTCGGTCGAGGAATTCCGCGCCAACGTCGACGAGATGGGCGGCAACCTCGACAGCCTGGCCTCCGCCAGCGAGGAGGTCAGCGCCTCCGTGCAGGAGGTCTCCGCCGGCGCCCAGGCGACGGCCGGGAAAGGCGCCGAAATCGCCCGCAAGGTAGACGAGGCCATGGCCGCGGGCGACAATGGGGTTGAGGCGGTGCGGAAGGCCGTCAAGGGCATCAGCTGCGTCGCGGAGAGCTCCTCATCCTCCACCAGCGCCATCATGGACCTCGGGAACCGCGCGCGCCAGATCCAGAGCTTCGTCACCCAGATCGGCGGCATAGCCGACCAGACCAACCTTCTCGCGCTCAACGCGGCGATCGAGGCGGCGCGCGCCGGCGAGGCGGGCAGGGGTTTCGCCGTCGTCGCCGAGGAGGTGCGCAAGCTGGCCGAGGACAGCAACGTCGCGGCCAAGAATATCGCGGAGCTGGCGCAGACCATCACCACGGAGCTCGACACAATCGTCAACTTTGCCCAGAAAAACGTGACGGACTCGAACGAGGCCAAGAATCTCTCCACCGATACCGAGGCGGCGATCAGCAAGATGATCGTCTATCTGCGCGAAATCGCCGGGGCCACTCAGGACCTCGCCGCCGTCTCGCAGGAGCAGGCCGCGGGCAGCGAGGAGATCGCCGAGACCATTCAGAACATGGCGGGCAAAATCGGCCGCACCGCGGAGGCCGGCGAGAACATCCGCTCTAGCGTTGGAGAGGTTGCGGCCGCCGCGGAGCGCATCGCCAGCGGCGCGGAGGGGCTCTCTACTCTGTCCGGCAACCTGCAGAACGAGCTGGAGTTCTTCACGCTCGAGGACAAGAGCGCCAAATCGTCAAAGAAGCCAGCGCGCCTGGCGCTGAGGGAAAAATAAAGGCCTCGTGGCGCTGCCCGATTTCGCAAGGAGGCGCGGCCTCCTTGGCCCTCATGACATAACACATCAAAGTGAGAAATATAATTTGGATCATCCACGTTGACAGGTGAATGACATGGGGATAAAATGACATCAATTTCCGATAAATGGATTTTTTTACCACATATTGAAAATATGAAAATTTGAAATCCACAAACGGAGGGATCTCACGATGTCAGTGAAGACGATGGAGTTACCGAAGAAAGTTGTACTGTGCGAGGTCGGCCCGCGCGACGGACTGCAGAACGAAAAGAAGATCCTGACGACGGAGCAGAAGATCGCACTCATCGAGCGGATGGTCGACGCGGGTGCGCGCGTGATCGAGATCGGTTCGTTCGTCCACCCCAAGGCCGTGCCCGCGATGGCGGACACGGCGAAGGTCGCGCGCGGCATCAAAAGGATCGACGGTGTGGAGTACCGCGCTCTCGCCCTCAATAAAAAAGGCATTGAGCGCGCCCACGAAGCGGGCGTGACCAAGGCCAAGCTCACCGTCTCCGCCAGCCCGACACACTCGCGCCAGAACAGCAACGCGGCTCCGGAGGAGATCGTCGCCAGCTTCAAAGACTGCGCCGACTATGCGCGTGAGCACGGCATCACCATGTCCGGCGCGATTGCCACGGCCTTCGGCTACTACGCCGAGGGCGTCATCGGGCTTGGCATGATCACACCGCTCGTCGATAAATATCTGGAGATCGGCGTCGAAGAGCTCTCCATGTCCGACTCCACTGGCTTCGCCAATCCAAGGCAGGTCTACGAGTATATGAGCTTTTTACTCGAAAAGTACCCGCAGGTCTCCTGGACGCTGCACACGCACAACACGCGCGGCATGGCGATGGCCAATATCCTTGCAGCCCTCCAGGCCGGGGTTTACCGTTTCGACTCGTCGTTCGCCGGCATTGGTGGCTGCCCTTTCGCACCCGGAGCCTCCGGCAACATCGCTACCGAGGACGTGGTGAACATGATGAGCGGCATGGGTATCGAGACCGGCTTCGACCTGCGGAAGGTTCTGGACGTCGCCGAGACCGTCGCCGAATGGCTTGGCCATCCGGCGGACAGCGCGATGACGAAGGTGGAGCGGGGACAGAAAAAATAGGGCCAGGTAATTTTATTTCAACGACTTGAAGAACGCCTTTAATTCTTCTTTTTTCTCCTTCGGCAACAGGTTGTCTCGGACGCCGTCGATTGCGCCCTGGATG
>JAVIWB010006758.1:0-12144 GCA_031893035.1 Dermolepida albohirtum
CAGTTTCCTACTAACGCTACATGTGAGCTCTGCCTGATGGCGTTCTAAGGTCGCTAATAACTTCGGAACGAGAAGAGATACAATGTTCTGGTTTGAAGCAGCGTAACAGTCGTGTCACAATCTATAAGCACACACCTAAAAAACAATCACTTTTGAAAGTCAGTTTCCGACTAACGCTACATGTGAGCTCTGTCTGATGGCGTTCTAAGGTCGCTAATAACTTCGGAACGAGAAGAGATCCAATGTTCTGGTTTGAAGCAGCGTAACAGTCGTGTCACAATCTATAAGCACACACCTAAAAAACAATCACTTTTGAAAGTCAGTTTCCGCCTAACGTTACATGTGAGCTCTGTCTGATGGCGTTCTAAGGTCGCTAATAACTTCGGAACGAGAAGAGATACAATGTTCTGGTTTGAAGCAGCGTAACAGTCGTGTCACAATCTATAAGTACACACCTAAAAAACAATCACTTTTGAAAGTCAGTTTCCGCCTAACGCTACATGTGAGCTCTGTCTGATGGCGTTCTAAGGTCGCTAATAACTTCGGAACGAGAAGAGATACAATGTTCTGGTTTGAAGCAGCGTAACAGTCGTGTCACAATCTATAAGCACACACCTAAAAAACAATCACTTTTGAAAGTCAGTTTCCGCCTAACGCTACATGTGAGCTCTGCCTGATGGCGTTCTAAGGTCGCTAATAACTTCGGAACGAGAAGAGATACAATGTTCTGGTTTGAAGCAGCGTAACAGTCGTGTCACAATCTATAAGTACAGACCTAAAAAACAATCACTTTTGAAAGTCAGTTTCCGCCTAACGCTACATGTGAGCTCTGTCTGATGGCGTTCTAAGGTCGCTAATAACTTCGGAACGAGAAGAGATACAATGTTCTGGTTTGAAGCAGCGTAACAGTCGTGTCACAATCTATAAGCACACACCTAAAAAACAATCACTTTTGAAAGTCAGTTTCCGCCTAACGCTACATGTGAGCTCTGCCTGATGGCTATAAGCACACACCTAAAAAACAATCACTTTTGAAAGTCAGTTTCCGCCTAACGCTACATGTGAGCTCTGCCTGATGGCGTTCTAAGGTCGCTAATAACTTCGGAACGAGAAGAGATACAATGTTCTGGTTTGAAGCAGCGTAACAGTCGTGTCACAATCTATAAGTACACACCTAAAAAACAATCACTTTTGAAAGTCAGTTTCCGCCTAACGCTTCATGTGAGCTCTGTCTGATGGCGTTCTAAGGTCGCTAATAACTTCGGAACGAGAAGAGATACAATGTTCTGGTTTGAAGCAGCGTAACAGTCGTGTCACAATCTATAAGTACACACCTAAAAAACAATCACTTTTGAAAGTCAGTTTCCGCCTAACGCTACATGTGAGCTCTGTCTGATGGCGTTCTAAGGTCGCTAATAACTTCGGAACGAGAAGAGATACAATGTTCTGGTTTGAAGCAGCGTAACAGTCGTGTCACAATCTATAAGCACACACCTAAAAAACAATCACTTTTGAAAGTCAGTTTCCGCCTAACGCTACATGTGAGCTCTGCCTGATGGCGTTCTAAGGTCGCTAATAACTTCGGAACGAGAAGAGATACAATGTTCTGGTTTGAAGCAGCGTAACAGTCGTGTCACAATCTATAAGTACACACCTAAAAAACAATCACTTTTGAAAGTCAGTTTCCGCCTAACGCTACATGTGAGCTCTGTCTGATGGCGTTCTAAGGTCGCTAATAACTTCGGAACGAGAAGAGATACAATGTTCTGGTTTGAAGCAGCGTAACAGTCGTGTCACAATCTATAAGTACACACCTAAAAAACAATCACTTTTGAAAGTCAGTTTCCGCCTAACGCTTCATGTGAGCTCTGTCTGATGGCGTTCTAAGGTCGCTAATAACTTCGGAACGAGAAGAGATACAATGTTCTGGTTTGAAGCAGCGTAACAGTCGTGTCACAATCTATAAGTACACACCTAAAAAACAATCACTTTTGAAAGTCAGTTTCCGCCTAACGCTACATGTGAGCTCTGTCTGATGGCGTTCTAAGGTCGCTAATAACTTCGGAACGAGAAGAGATACAATGTTCTGGTTTGAAGCAGCGTAACAGTCGTGTCACAATCTATAAGTACACACCTAAAAAACAATCACTTTTGAAAGTCAGTTTCCGCCTAACGCTACATGTGAGCTCTGCCTGATGGCGTTCTAAGGTCGCTAATAACTTCGGAACGAGAAGAGATACAATGTTCTGGTTTGAAGCAGCGTAACAGTCGTGTCACAATCTATAAGTACACACCTAAAAAACAATCACTTTTGAAAGTCAGTTTCCGCCTAACGCTACATGTGAGCTCTGTCTGATGGCGTTCTAAGGTCGCTAATAACTTCGGAACGAGAAGAGATACAATGTTCTGGTTTGAAGCAGCGTAACAGTCGTGTCACAATCTATAAGTACACACCTAAAAAACAATCACTTTTGAAAGTCAGTTTCCGCCTAACGCTACATGTGAGCTCTGTCTGATGGCGTTCTAAGGTCGCTAATAACTTCGGAACGAGAAGAGATACAATGTTCTGGTTTGAAGCAGCGTAACAGTCGTGTCACAATCTATAAGTACACACCTAAAAAACAATCACTTTTGAAAGTCAGTTTCCGCCTAACGCTACATGTGAGCTCTGCCTGATGGCGTTCTAAGGTCGCTAATAACTTCGGAACGAGAAGAGATACAATGTTCTGGTTTGAAGCAGCGTAACAGTCGTGTCACAATCTATAAGTACACACCTAAAAAACAATCACTTTTGAAAGTCAGTTTCCGCCTAACGCTACATGTGAGCTCTGCCTGATGGCGTTCTAAGGTCGCTAATAACTTCGGAACGAGAAGAGATACAATGTTCTGGTTTGAAGCAGCGTAACAGTCGTGTCACAATCTATAAGTACACACCTAAAAAACAATCACTTTTGAAAGTCAGTTTCCGCCTAACGCTACATGTGAGCTCTGTCTGATGGCGTTCTAAGGTCGCTAATAACTTCGGAACGAGAAGAGATACAATGTTCTGGTTTGAAGCAGCGTAACAGTCGTGTCACAATCTATAAGTACACACCTAAAAAACAATCACTTTTGAAAGTCAGTTTCCGACTAACGCTACATGTGAGCTCTGCCTGATGGCGTTCTAAGGTCGCTAATAACTTCGGAACGAGAAGAGATACAATGTTCTGGTTTGAAGCAGCGTAACAGTCGTGTCACAATCTATAAGTACACACCTAAAAAACAATCACTTTTGAAAGTCAGTTTCCGCCTAACGCTTCATGTGAGCTCTGTCTGATGGCGTTCTAAGGTCGCTAATAACTTCGGAACGAGAAGAGATACAATGTTCTGGTTTGAAGCAGCGTAACAGTCGTGTCACAATCTATAAGTACACACCTAAAAAACAATCACTTTTGAAAGTCAGTTTCCGACTAACGCTACATGTGAGCTCTGTCTGATGGCGTTCTAAGGTCGCTAATAACTTCGGAACGAGAAGAGATACAATGTTCTGGTTTGAAGCAGCGTAACAGTCGTGTCACAATCTATAAGTACACACCTAAAAAACAATCACTTTTGAAAGTCAGTTTCCGCCTAACGCTACATGTGAGCTCTGTCTGATGGCGTTCTAAGGTCGCTAATAACTTCGGAACGAGAAGAGATACAATGTTCTGGTTTGAAGCAGCGTAACAGTCGTGTCACAATCTATAAGTACACACCTAAAAAACAATCACTTTTGAAAGTCAGTTTCCGCCTAACGCTACATGTGAGCTCTGTCTGATGGCGTTCTAAGGTCGCTAATAACTTCGGAACGAGAAGAGATACAATGTTCTGGTTTGAAGCAGCGTAACAGTCGTGTCACAATCTATAAGTACACACCTAAAAAACAATCACTTTTGAAAGTCAGTTTCCGCCTAACGCTACATGTGAGCTCTGTCTGATGGCGTTCTAAGGTCGCTAATAACTTCGGAACGAGAAGAGATACAATGTTCTGGTTTGAAGCAGCGTAACAGTCGTGTCACAATCTATAAGTACACACCTAAAAAACAATCACTTTTGAAAGTCAGTTTCCGCCTAACGCTACATGTGAGCTCTGTCTGATGGCGTTCTAAGGTCGCTAATAACTTCGGAACGAGAAGAGATACAATGTTCTGGTTTGAAGCAGCGTAACAGTCGTGTCACAATCTATAAGTACACACCTAAAAAACAATCACTTTTGAAAGTCAGTTTCCGCCTAACGCTACATGTGAGCTCTGTCTGATGGCGTTCTAAGGTCGCTAATAACTTCGGAACGAGAAGAGATACAATGTTCTGGTTTGAAGCAGCGTAACAGTCGTGTCACAATCTATAAGTACACACCTAAAAAACAATCACTTTTGAAAGTCAGTTTCCGCCTAACGCTACATGTGAGCTCTGTCTGATGGCGTTCTAAGGTCGCTAATAACTTCGGAACGAGAAGAGATACAATGTTCTGGTTTGAAGCAGCGTAACAGTCGTGTCACAATCTATAAGTACACACCTAAAAAACAATCACTTTTGAAAGTCAGTTTCCGCCTAACGCTACATGTGAGCTCTGTCTGATGGCGTTCTAAGGTCGCTAATAACTTCGGAACGAGAAGAGATACAATGTTCTGGTTTGAAGCAGCGTAACAGTCGTGTCACAATCTATAAGTACACACCTAAAAAACAATCACTTTTGAAAGTCAGTTTCCGCCTAACGCTACATGTGAGCTCTGTCTGATGGCGTTCTAAGGTCGCTAATAACTTCGGAACGAGAAGAGATACAATGTTCTGGTTTGAAGCAGCGTAACAGTCGTGTCACAATCTATAAGTACACACCTAAAAAACAATCACTTTTGAAAGTCAGTTTCCGCCTAACGCTACATGTGAGCTCTGTCTGATGGCGTTCTAAGGTCGCTAATAACTTCGGAACGAGAAGAGATACAATGTTCTGGTTTGAAGCAGCGTAACAGTCGTGTCACAATCTATAAGTACACACCTAAAAAACAATCACTTTTGAAAGTCAGTTTCCGACTAACGCTACATGTGAGCTCTGTCTGATGGCGTTCTAAGGTCGCTAATAACTTCGGAACGAGAAGAGATACAATGTTCTGGTTTGAAGCAGCGTAACAGTCGTGTCACAATCTATAAGTACACACCTAAAAAACAATCACTTTTGAAAGTCAGTTTCCGCCTAACGCTACATGTGAGCTCTGTCTGATGGCGTTCTAAGGTCGCTAATAACTTCGGAACGAGAAGAGATACAATGTTCTGGTTTGAAGCAGCGTAACAGTCGTGTCACAATCTATAAGTACACACCTAAAAAACAATCACTTTTGAAAGTCAGTTTCCGACTAACGCTACATGTGAGCTCTGTCTGATGGCGTTCTAAGGTCGCTAATAACTTCGGAACGAGAAGAGATACAATGTTCTGGTTTGAAGCAGCGTAACAGTCGTGTCACAATCTATAAGTACACACCTAAAAAACAATCACTTTTGAAAGTCAGTTTCCGCCTAACGCTACATGTGAGCTCTGTCTGATGGCGTTCTAAGGTCGCTAATAACTTCGGAACGAGAAGAGATACAATGTTCTGGTTTGAAGCAGCGTAACAGTCGTGTCACAATCTATAAGTACACACCTAAAAAACAATCACTTTTGAAAGTCAGTTTCCGACTAACGCTACATGTGAGCTCTGTCTGATGGCGTTCTAAGGTCGCTAATAACTTGATGAGCAATGTTCTGGTTTGAATAACTTCGGAACGAGAAGAGAAGTTCTACGGTCGCTAATAACTTCGGAACGAGAAGAGATACAATGTTCTGGTTTGAAGCAGCGTAACAGTCGTGTCACAATCTATAAGTACACACCTAAAAAACAATCACTTTTGAAAGTCAGTTTCTTCCTAACGCTACATGTGAGCTCTGTCTGATGGCGTTCTAATGTCGCTAATAACTTCGGAACGAGAAGAGATACAATGTTCTGGTTTGAAGCAGCGTAACAGTCGTGTCACAATCTATAAGTACACACCTAAAAAACAATCACTTTTGAAAGTCAGTTTCTTCCTAACGCTACATGTGAGCTCTGTCTGATGGCGTTCTAAGGTCGCTAATAACTTCGGAACGAGAAGAGATACAATGTTCTGGTTTGAAGCAGCGTAACAGTCGTGTCACAATCTATAAGTACACACCTAAAAAACAATCACTTTTGAAAGTCAGTTTCCGCCTAACGCTACATGTGAGCTCTGTCTGATGGCGTTCTAAGGTCGCTAATAACTTCGGAACGAGAAGAGATACAATGTTCTGGTTTGAAGCAGCGTAACAGTCGTGTCACAATCTATAAGTACACACCTAAAAAACAATCACTTTTGAAAGTCAGTTTCCGCCTAACGCTACATGTGAGCTCTGTCTGATGGCGTTCTAAGGTCGCTAATAACTTCGGAACGAGAAGAGATACAATGTTCTGGTTTGAAGCAGCGTAACGGTCGTGTCACAATCTATAAGTACACACCTAAAAAACAATCACTTTTGAAAGTCAGTTTCCGCCTAACGCTACATGTGAGCTCTGTCTGATGGCGTTCTAAGGTCGCTAATAACTTCGGAACGAGAAGAGATGCAATGTTCTGGTTTGAAGCAGCGTAACAGTCGTGTCACAATCTATAAGTACACACCTAAAAAACAATCACTTTTGAAAGTCAGTTTCCGCCTAACGCTACATGTGAACTCTGTCTGATGGCGTTCTAAGGTCGCTAATAACTTCGGAACGAGAAGAGATACAATGTTCTGGTTTGAAGCAGCGTAACAGTCGTGTCACAATCTATAAGTACACACCTAAAAAACAATCACTTTTGAAAGTCAGTTTCCGACTAACGCTACATGTGAGCTCTGCCTGATGGCGTTCTAAGGTCGCTAATAACTTCGGAACGAGAAGAGATACAATGTTCTGGTTTGAAGCAGCGTAACAGTCGTGTCACAATCTATAAGTACACACCTAAAAAACAATCACTTTTGAAAGTCAGTTTCCGCCTAACGCTACATGTGAGCTCTGTCTGATGGCGTTCTAAGGTCGCTAATAACTTCGGAACGAGAAGAGATACAATGTTCTGGTTTGAAGCAGCGTAACAGTCGTGTCACAATCTATAAGTACACACCTAAAAAACAATCACTTTTGAAAGTCAGTTTCCGCCTAACGCTAAAGGTGAGCTCTGTCTGATGGCGTTCTAAGGTCGCTAATAACTTCGGAACGAGAAGAGATACAATGTTCTGGTTTAAAGCAGCGTAACAGTCGTGTCACAATCTATAAGTACACACCTAAAAAACAATCACTTTTGAAAGTCAGTTTCCGACTAACGCTACATGTGAGCTCTGCCTGATGGCGTTCTAAGGTCGCTAATAACTTCGGAACGAGAAGAGATACAATGTTCTGGTTTGAAGCAGCGTAACAGTCGTGTCACAATCTATAAGTACACACCTAAAAAACAATCACTTTTGAAAGTCAGTTTCCGCCTAACGCTACATGTGAGCTCTGCCTGATGGCGTTCTAAGGTCGCTAATAACTTCGGAACGAGAAGAGATACAATGTTCTGGTTTGAAGCAGCGTAACAGTCGTGTCACAATCTATAAGTACACACCTAAAAAACAATCACTTTTGAAAGTCAGTTTCCGCCTAACGCTACATGTGAGCTCTGTCTGATGGCGTTCTAAGGTCGCTAATAACTTCGGAACGAGAAGAGATACAATGTTCTGGTTTGAAGCAGCGTAACAGTCGTGTCACAATCTATAAGTACACACCTAAAAAACAATCACTTTTGAAAGTCAGTTTCCGACTAACGCTACATGTGAGCTCTGTCTGATGGCGTTCTAAGGTCGCTAATAACTTCGGAACGAGAAGAGATACAATGTTCTGGTTTGAAGCAGCGTAACAGTCGTGTCACAATCTATAAGTACACACCTAAAAAACAATCACTTTTGAAAGTCAGTTTCCGCCTAACGCTACATGTGAGCTCTGTCTGATGGCGTTCTAAGGTCGCTAATAACTTCGGAACGAGAAGAGATACAATGTTCTGGTTTGAAGCAGCGTAACAGTCGTGTCACAATCTATAAGTACACACCTAAAAAACAATCACTTTTGAAAGTCAGTTTCCGCCTAACGCTACATGTGAGCTCTGCCTGATGGCGTTCTAAGGTCGCTAATAACTTCGGAACGAGAAGAGATACAATGTTCTGGTTTGAAGCAGCGTAACAGTCGTGTCACAATCTATAAGTACACACCTAAAAAACAATCACTTTTGAAAGTCAGTTTCCGCCTAACGCTACATGTGAGCTCTGTCTGATGGCGTTCTAAGGTCGCTAATAACTTCGGAACGAGAAGAGATACAATGTTCTGGTTTGAAGCAGCGTAACAGTCGTGTCACAATCTATAAGTACACACCTAAAAAACAATCACTTTTGAAAGTCAGTTTCCGCCTAACGCTACATGTGAGCTCTGTCTGATGGCGTTCTAAGGTCGCTAATAACTTCGGAACGAGAAGAGATACAATGTTCTGGTTTGAAGCAGCGTAACAGTCGTGTCACAATCTATAAGTACACACCTAAAAAACAATCACTTTTGAAAGTCAGTTTCCGCCTAACGCTACATGTGAGCTCTGTCTGATGGCGTTCTAAGGTCGCTAATAACTTCGGAACGAGAAGAGATACAATGTTCTGGTTTGAAGCAGCGTAACAGTCGTGTCACAATCTATAAGTACACACCTAAAAAACAATCACTTTTGAAAGTCAGTTTCTTCCTAACGCTACATGTGAGCTCTGTCTGATGGCGTTCTAAGGTCGCTAATAACTTCGGAACGAGAAGAGATACAATGTTCTGGTTTGAAGCAGCGTAACAGTCGTGTCACAATCTATAAGTACACACCTAAAAAACAATCACTTTTGAAAGTCAGTTTCCGCCTAACGCTACATGTGAGCTCTGTCTGATGGCGTTCTAAGGTCGCTAATAACTTCGGAACGAGAAGAGATACAATGTTCTGGTTTGAAGCAGCGTAACAGTCGTGTCACAATCTATAAGTACACACCTAAAAAACAATCACTTTTGAAAGTCAGTTTCCGCCTAACGCTACATGTGAGCTCTGTCTGATGGCGTTCTAAGGTCGCTAATAACTTCGGAACGAGAAGAGATACAATGTTCTGGTTTGAAGCAGCGTAACAGTCGTGTCACAATCTATAAGTACACACCTAAAAAACAATCACTTTTGAAAGTCAGTTTCCGCCTAACGCTACATGTGAGCTCTGTCTGATGGCGTTCTAAGGTCGCTAATAACTTCGGAACGAGAAGAGATACAATGTTCTGGTTTGAAGCAGCGTAACAGTCGTGTCACAATCTATAAGTACACACCTAAAAAACAATCACTTTTGAAAGTCAGTTTCCGCCTAACGCTACATGTGAGCTCTGTCTGATGGCGTTCTAAGGTCGCTAATAACTTCGGAACGAGAAGAGATACAATGTTCTGGTTTGAAGCAGCGTAACAGTCGTGTCACAATCTATAAGTACACACCTAAAAAACAATCACTTTTGAAAGTCAGTTTCCGACTAACGCTACATGTGAGCTCTGCCTGATGGCGTTCTAAGGTCGCTAATAACTTCGGAACGAGAAGAGATACAATGTTCTGGTTTGAAGCAGCGTAACAGTCGTGTCACAATCTATAAGTACACACCTAAAAAACAATCACTTTTGAAAGTCAGTTTCCGCCTAACGCTACATGTGAGCTCTGTCTGATGGCGTTCTAAGGTCGCTAATAACTTCGGAACGAGAAGAGATACAATGTTCTGGTTTGAAGCAGCGTAACAGTCGTGTCACAATCTATAAGTACACACCTAAAAAACAATCACTTTTGAAAGTCAGTTTCCGCCTAACGCTACATGTGAGCTCTGTCTGATGGCGTTCTAAGGTCGCTAATAACTTCGGAACGAGAAGAGATACAATGTTCTGGTTTAAAGCAGCGTAACAGTCGTGTCACAATCTATAAGTACACACCTAAAAAACAATCACTTTTGAAAGTCAGTTTCCGCCTAACGCTACATGTGAGCTCTGTCTGATGGCGTTCTAAGGTCGCTAATAACTTCGGAACGAGAAGAGATACAATGTTCTGGTTTGAAGCAGCGTAACAGTCGTGTCACAATCTATAAGTACACACCTAAAAAACAATCACTTTTGAAAGTCAGTTTCCGCCTAACGCTACATGTGAGCTCTGTCTGATGGCGTTCTAAGGTCGCTAATAACTTCGGAACGAGAAGAGATACAATGTTCTGGTTTGAAGCAGCGTAACAGTCGTGTCACAATCTATAAGTACACACCTAAAAAACAATCACTTTTGAAAGTCAGTTTCCGCCTAACGCTACATGTGAGCTCTGTCTGATGGCGTTCTAAGGTCGCTAATAACTTCGGAACGAGAAGAGATACAATGTTCTGGTTTGAAGCAGCGTAACAGTCGTGTCACAATCTATAAGTACACACCTAAAAAACAATCACTTTTGAAAGTCAGTTTCCGCCTAACGCTACATGTGAGCTCTGTCTGATGGCGTTCTAAGGTCGCTAATAACTTCGGAACGAGAAGAGATACAATGTTCTGGTTTGAAGCAGCGTAACAGTCGTGTCACAATCTATAAGTACACACCTAAAAAACAATCACTTTTGAAAGTCAGTTTCCGCCTAACGCTTCATGTGAGCTCTGTCTGATCAATGTTCTGGTTTGAAGCAGCGTAACAGTCGTGTCACAATCTATAAGTACACACCTAAAAAACAATCACTTTTGAAAGTCAGTTTCCGACTAACGCTACATGTGAGCTCTGCCTGATGGCGTTATAAGGTCGCTAATAACTTCGGAACGAGAAGAGATACAATGTTCTGGTTTGAAGCAGCGTAACAGTCGTGTCACAATCTATAAGTACACACCTAAAAAACAATCACTTTTGAAAGTCAGTTTCCGCCTAACGCTACATGTGAGCTCTGTCTGATGGCGTTCTAAGGTCGCTAATAACTTCGGAACGAGAAGAGATACAATGTTCTGGTTTGAAGCAGCGTAACAGTCGTGTCACAATCTATAAGTACACACCTAAAAAACAATCACTTTTGAAAGTCAGTTTCCGCCTAACGCTACATGTGAGCTCTGTCTGATGGCGTTCTAAGGTCGCTAATAACTTCGGAACGAGAAGAGATACAATGTTCTGGTTTGAAGCAGCGTTAACAGTCGTGTCACAATCTATAAGTACACACCTAAAAAAACAATCACTTTTGAAAGTCAGTTTCCGACTAACGCTACATGTGGGCTCTGCCTGATGGCGTTCTAAGGTCGCTAATAACTTCGGAACGAGAAGAGATACAATGTTCTGGTTTGAAGCACCGTAACAGTCGTGTCACAATCTATAAGTACACACCTAAAAAACAATCACTTTTGAAAGTCAGTTTCTTCCTAACGCTACATGTGAGCTCTGTCTGATGGCGTTCTAAGGTCGCTAATAACTTCGGAACGAGAAGAGATACAATGTTCTGGTTTGAGGCAGCGTAACAGTCGTGTCACAATCTATAAGTACACACCTAAAAAACAATCACTTTTGAAAGTCAGTTTCCGCCTAACGCTACATGTGAGCTCTGTCTGATGGCGTTCTAAGGTCGCTAATAACTTCGGAACGAGAAGAGATACAATGTTCTGGTTTGAAGCAGCGTAACAGTCGTGTCACAATCTATAAGTACACACCTAAAAACCAATCACTTTTGAAAGTCAGTTTCCGCCTAACGCTACATGTGAGCTCTGCCTGATGGCGTTCTAAGGTCGCTAATAACTTCGGAACGAGAAGAGATACAATGTTCTGGTTTGAAGCAGCGTAACAGTCGTGTCACAATCTATAAGTACACACCTAAAAAACAATCACTTTTGAAAGTCAGTTTCCGACTAACGCTACATGTGAGCTCTGCCTGATGGCGTTCTAAGGTCGCTAATAACTTCGGAACGAGAAGAGATACAATGTTCTGGTTTGAAGCAGCGTAACAGTCGTGTCACAATCTATAAGTACACACCTAAAAAACAATCACTTTTGAAAGTCAGTTTCCGCCTAACGCTTCATGTGAGCTCTGTCTGAT
>JAVIWB010006759.1:0-121592 GCA_031893035.1 Dermolepida albohirtum
ATTTATAACTTGAATGTTACATAAAAAATTAGTGTCAGCATTCGATTTCATTTGCTTGTAATTTTTTCGACTATCGCCTACAATTATATCAAATAAAGTATTTGAAGTTCTATTATCGTATTTTCGATTTATTATATCTTTTTATTATTTTAAATTAATCTTAAGCTTTGGGCTTTTATTTTACACAACAAAAAGTATCTATTTTTTTCGACTTATTGTGTTCATTGTGTTCGATTGTTTCGATCACTATTGTGATCAAAACTCTTTATTTCGAAATCATAGCCCAACATTGAACGATTCTTGGCCATATAGTTTTGAGCAAATGATGCAATATCAAATGGTGTATTATCGTGATGCAGGATCCACGAGTTGTCTTTCCATAAGTCAAGGTGTTTTAGATGTTTGACCAGTTTGGACAAATTCATGGTGCATCACACCGCGATAATCAGAGGAAATTCTTAACATGGCTTTGTTAGCACTGCTTCTCAAACGTATGGCAGAAACAGCACTAACTAATCGAAAAAGCATGGACGGAGGCACAACTACATCTGCATCGTTAGACGAACAAAACTAAGGTGTCACTTTACTACGAAACCGACCAACCAATAGGCGCGCGACATAAGCCAAGACAAATGCATAAATACCAAAGCGGGGATCAGTCACGCGCACTAAGAGGAAGAGTATTCGATAGAGGGCTTCGCCTGAAGATGGTAAATGAGAATTTATGGAAATATTACACCGATCATTCACAAGACAGAAATGCCAATCCTATTTACATAATCTTAAAAGATTTTTAAATTATCCAATAGGAGCGTAGCAGAAAAACAAAAGCGGTATGTGTAGTTTTTTAAATAATTACTAAAGTATAAATTTTTGAATTATATTCACACTTTAATACATTATTACTTTTACTGTATAAAATACTCAATAAAATTGTTTCAGTGCAGTAGTTCAGCCTTGAAGATGTCCCATACAAGTGGGTACGAAACGTCGGCAGGTATACAAGGTATACGCGGTTCCAGCCCGGAAGCCCAGAAGCAGATAGCATGGACCATGACCGCGAAAGTCTACGTACCAGATTATTCAAACTTTCATTCAAGTATGCTTTAAAATGTAAGCATCAACATAACCATACTTTTTTATCATGAATTTACTTTGTTATTTACAATCTATAACAATAATACCCCTTTAAAATATTTACATTATTATATTCCTCTAAATTTCCCACTTTGTATACCTTGTTATTTCTTACCCTCGTGTTCTTTTAATCTAAAATCAATTGTATATTTTATACATTTACACTACCGTCCATATTAGTTCGGTCACTCAAATAAATTTAAAAACAAACTTGTACATTACTAAATAAGGGATAATTTTTCTCCCATCCGTACACGCTACAGTAGTTAACATTAAACACTACCTCTTTATTAAATAACGAACATGGAAACGGTATGATCCATCTGTGCACGGATTAATGGAAGTGACGAGTTTACAAATGACACAAATCACATGATAAACGGGCAATTGCTTCGAATTGTAATGCGGGTAAATTTATTACATCTGGTGGAAACAAGAACGTACATATTAGATATTAAATCCTCTTTTATAGTATTATACAATAAACAATTTTCAATATATTTACGGCGATAATTTTGAAAGATATTTTTATTAAATAAAATTTTTGACATTTCTTCTCCGATTCTTATCTTTAACTAATATTATTTTACCCTTGTATTAATTGATATTTATTCCCTTTTTATACTCATTGCCTACTATGAACGATTTATAAGAATTATCATCAGTTTGAAATTTATAACAGTTATTACTTCTTTAAAATAGTATAAGGTTTCATTTTCCATCGAGATTATAAAATATTTTCTATCAACCGTTATAAAAAAATCTAATATATCCTTTGTTATGTTTTTGCAAGTAAACGTTTAGAATTTGTATAAAATAATACTATATCTACCTATTCAATACATATATAAAATTCCGGTATGTTTAAAATTCAAACTACATATATATATATTTTATTAAATTTAGTGACTAAAACAATTGAACAATTTTAATAGATGTAAACAGTGATTAAATTTGAAAGTTAAGTGTATTGACATTAACCTTACCTGAACTATTTAACAAAGAATATATTCAATTGCCATTAAAAGACAGAATTATTAATAAAAAAATAAATAATGGTATAAACTATAATAGTGTAGTGATTAAAAAAAATAAATAAAAGTTTTCAAAAAAAATTAACTATTAATAAACCATCAACACGTGGTATTATCATGGAATCACAACGATGTGTGGACACGTTATACGAGGATAGTTTGACAAGTAGTGAGAATAACAGATAGGTGGCGCTCTAATTGGTAAAACAAACGCACTGTAATTTAGGTTGGCTATTTATGTGTTTACATTCCGATATTTAGATAAATCAGTTGATTATTTTATTTTTGACAGCTGATTGAAAAAGAAGCAACACGTCGTTTTGTTGATGGTGATGAGTTACGGGAAACATTAGGTGAATCTGCTCCATCATCCGCCACAATAAGTAGATGGGTAAATGAATTTAAACGTGGTAGAACAAGCTGTGTTGATGAAGCGCGCTCTGGAGAACCCAAAATCGTGACTTCTAAGGAAATTATTATAAAAATCCATAATATTATTACGCAAGATCGACGACTCAAAGTGAGAGAGATAGCAGACATGGTAAACATTTCAACAGAACGACTATACCACATTTTAACGAAAGAATTGGGCCTTTCCAAGCTTTCAGCAAGATAGGTGCCGCGATTGCTTACGACTGATCAAAAATTCACTCGTTTGCGCATTTCCATTTGGACCTTTATAAGCGGAATCCGGTTGATTTTTGTAGGCGATTTGTTACTTGCGATGAAACTTGGATACACTACAGTACACCCGAAACTAAACAACAGTCGAAACAATGGTTAGAACGCGGTTCTGCACCTCCAAAGAAAGCGAAGACCACTTTATCGGCAAACGAGGTGATGGCATCAATTTTTTAGGATTCAAAGGGCATTTTGTTCATTGATTACCTTCAGAAAGGTGCCACAATAAACGGACAATATTATGCAGAACTTCTACAGAAATTAAATGTTGAGATTCGTGCTAAACGGCAGGAATGGCAAAGAAAAAGATTCTGTTTCACCAAGACAACGCTCCCTCGCATACCAACACAGTTGCGATGTCCAAAATCCACGAGTTGCATTTCCAATTAGTACCGCATGCGCCTTATTCACCGGATGTAGCCCCTTCCGACTTCCACTTTTTTCCAAAATTGAAAACGGCACTAGATGGAAAGAAATTTTCGTCTAACGACGAGCTTATCATCTTCGTAAATGAGTATTTTGCAAGCCTTCCGGAATCGCATTTTAGAGATGGCATAAGGGCATTGGAGCACCGTTGGAATAAATGTATTGCTCTTTTAGGAGAATATATATGAAAAATAAAAATTATTTTGTATTTAAAAAAATCGTTTTTCTTTTCCATTCTCACTACTTGTCAAGCTACCCTCGTGACTACAGAACGCAAGTCGGATAGAAGGACAAGGAGAGGAAAAGGAATGAGAAGGATAGAAGACAATTTACGTATTCATTTAGAAATAAGAAAACATATTTAATTTTGATTACATAAAAAATATAAGGCCATAAATTAACGACTTAAATAGAGATAATGAGATTGTAAATAAATAGAATTTCATAAGCAATGAATAATGAATGCATTCTATAGTAATAAAGTTAGTTTTTTTTTTATTATGGGAGGTTATATAAGTAGAAGTAAATGGGAAATTTTATAATTCATGTTCATGTTAGGTATATGTATTTATTAATTCAAATTTAATATATTTGTTACATTATTATTTATGGAGTTTTTATTTAAAGTAGATAATAATATTTTGATTAAAATATTGATATAATACGAGGGTGCGTTTTTATATTCGTGGAATGGGGGACAGGGGGTGGAAATAAAAAAACCGAATTATTTTTTTTTTACAATATATTCACCTGCAAGACGGATACATTTTTCACATCTTTCAATTAATTTATTTATACCCTCATCAAAAAATTATTTCTCTTTATCTGCAAAATACAAACTGCCTATGACTTCATCATCGGCAGTAAATTTTTTACCCCGCAGCTCTTTTTTCATTTTCGGAAACAGGTAATAATCACTCGGGGCCAGGTCTGGGCTGTAGGGTGGGTGATTCACAATTTCGAAGCCCACCTTATGCTGGGCAGCTAACGCAACGCGGCTCTTGTGGACGGGCGCGTTGTCGTGCAAAAGCAGAACACCTTTTGTCAATTTTCCCCGTCTTTTCTCTTTAATGGCTTCTTTTAGTGCTCTAATATTGAAGCGTAATATTCTCCGGTTATAGAAACACCTTTATCTTTATAATCAATCAATATATATTCCTTCCGAGTCCCAAAATACCGTTGCCATGAGTTTCCCAGCTGATTGTGACACTTTAAATTTCTTGGGAGGTGCTGAAAAATTTTTTATGCCACTGCATGGACATTTGTTTGGACTCAGGTTCATAATGATGAACCCAAGTTTCGTCTCCAGCAACAATTCCACTCAATACACCATCCTTGTCTTCATTACAGAGGTCCAAAAATGCACGCGAACACTCTACGCGCTGTTGTTTTTGCGGCGGCATGAGCATTCTCGGCACCCATCTTGCGCTTACCTTAGACATGCCGAGATGATTGTGTAGGATTTTAAAAATTGTTGTATCGGATACTCCAACCATTTCTGCGAGTTGTTTCTTCTTTAGTCGAGCATCTTCGAGTACATTTTGTTCAACTTTTTGGATAAGTTTGCGTGGTCACCTCAATGCTCCTGCCCGGCCTCGGGTCGTCTTCAAGGGATTCCCTTCCTTGTTTAAATAAACTATGCCACTTGTACACCATGGTTTTTCCTGGACAAGAGTCGCCGTAAACCAATGACATCTCATTCATTATGGTCGTGACTGATTTTCCTTGCCTGGTAAGGAACTTTATAACGGCACGATATTCGATTTTTTCCATATTTCATTTTTCACTCCTGATTATGTTACTTGGTTGACGATAGCTCAGAGACTAACTGTCTAATAACAATGAAACTTCGTATTTATACTAATCATGAGTCGCTGCACAGGCCACGCCCCCAATGCGCCTACTCACCCCTCTACAACCCGCTCACTATTCAATGAAGAAATGACTTTCGCTTATACCTTTGAGACAGTATTTCACAGACAATTTTTCGATTTTCCATTTGCCTGTCATCCAATTGATGTGACATCCATTTTTCTATCTTTTGAATTTTTTCCATTGCTCGTAATCGATCGCTAATCGTTTCTTGGGCCACATTTAACGCTTCTGTCAATTATTTTTAAGTCTGGGTTGGATCTTCATCCAATAACTCCTGTAGTTTCGTGTCTTCAAACTTTTACGGTTTCACGGTTTACCAGAACCTTTTTTTATTTTGCACATCGGAATCACCACTTTTGAACTGTCGAAACCATGCCTCACATGTTTTTATGGTTGGAACATGCTCACCGTAAGTTTCTACTAACAAACGATGACTTTCAGCGCCTTTTTCCTTTTGATTAAATAAGAAAAGTAATGCGTGCCGCAATGCACTTTTTCAGGCTCGAATCTCGACATTTTCAAAGAGGTATAAATCTATGCCAGTGTTACTTTCGCAAAATATAACATGTAGGGCTTTGAAGCTTGATGTTCGTAGAATAAAATGACATATGTGTCAAAACATAACATTACATACTTAAGCATAGCGACATCTGTTAGAAAAACCGGTAATGACTTTCCGGTACACCTGGTGTATATATTGTGGGTTGTGTGTGTGAGTTTCTAGATTTGTAATGAATTGGGTCGTATTTTATCCTGTGTTGTTCATTCACAATTTCTACATCTAACGTCTAATATAACTGTAAAGTGTCGTTTATATTTAGTTATTTTCATGGTTTAAATTTTAATAAATATATTATCGAAATGTTTTTATGGCTTATAATTGATAAAAACATAAAATTATTAAATTCAAATACAATTTAACTGACGAATCTTCTAAAGTAGAAAGTAACATTTGAAACAATAAACATAACAACAAAGTGGTATAGTCAGATTGCACGTGGTCCATTATAAAATTTGGTATTGCTAGCTCCGCCGGACAGTTATGATGGACGGCGATATATAATATACATACATACATATAATACATACATACACACATACATACATGCATATATATATGTATAAACACGATCAAGTTATTTAAAATTTTCTCCAGCATCGACCTTACTACCTAAAGTCCGTACGTCCAGACGCTGATTTGCGGAACTAGTCCAAATATTTTCACACACTATTATTATATCCATCCATTCTTCCGTTTCTCAGTTGTGCTCAAGCCAGTATAAGATCTTTAGAACGCGCATGGTAAGTGTAAAGGCTTTTTTGCGGTGGAATGCCGTTATTTAAGGATCTGCGTTATAATTAATGCTTGCGGTGTATAGTATATTTCACACAGGAATATTGATTATATTTATAGACTTGTTATGATTAAAAACGGGATAGCGTGACGAGTGTAAATTTAAGGTATATCTACCTGATATGTATGGCAGCTTTATGCTTAAAAATAAAGATTTATTACCGTTCACGGAAGATAGACCACAACTGAATTCCATAATTTTATTTTGAATTAAAAAAAACGAGAAATAGAAGTCGTTAATAAAATATTACCATTTAAAAACAAATGGTTACGTCATTATTAATCTGATCACGATTTGCGTATGCATATGAATTTACTTTCTAGTAAAATGGGTGAGTTTATAGAGATGTCAGTGGCGTGCACTGCTAATCCAAAATTAATATATAAATTTTTGGTTTTACTATGTTGTTTACCATTGAATACAGCGCAACCTACAATTCTTACATTACGTACGCAGTAAAAAATATTTTTTGAGTCAAGAATAATATTTCCTGACATTACTTCCTTTAATCAATTATATGTATCTTTTTTTAAATTCAGGATTACTTGTATTTGCTCGACTTTTTTGAAAAAAGCAATTCCTTACTTATTTCACGCATGTTAGTGGTACATAAATGGATAGTGTTTTCTTAAATAAATAATTAATTTAAATTTTTATATTTCTGAACATAATATTCCTATACTATCTACTTCTGGGCTTCCGGGCTGGAACTGCGTCACTAGTATAACTGCCGAAGTTTCGTACCCACTCATATGGGACATCTTAAGGGTCAACTACTGCTACTGTCTGTCGCACTGAAACAGTTTCAGTGCGACAGACAGTCACAGACACATACCAGTGACGCGGTTCCAGTCCGGAAGCCCAGAAGCAGATAGTATGGACCACGACCGCGGAAGTCTACGTACCAAAATAATATTCCTATTTCAATTTTTAAAAAAATGTCAATGAATTGTAGGCAACATAAGCAACCTTTGTTAGATAAACTGATCTAAAAACTTTTCCACAAATGGCATGTAAAATTGGAAAAAGCACATAGATTATAGTTTCGATGATAAATTTTTTAGCTGCATATAAAAATTTAACATGAGCTTACTTAGCAAATACTCAATGACCGATGTTTCACGTGGAAAAAACTAATTTTGCACTACCACGTTTCGTTATTAGTTCATCCACTGTTTTATCGATATATCTTTATGACGGTGTAATAATTTGACACAAGAAAATTTGAATTTCGATAAAACATATTCAAGACTTTTTTCTTGAAAATCAATTCAAAAAAATTATGTTGGGAGAAGAACAAATAATGGACGACACCGTAGAAATATTAGAAAGGGAAGAAAATGTGCCTCTGGAACTCCTCCAGAAAAGGATCGGATATAATCTAATATACCAGCAGTTCATGCACTGGAGAACCAAGAAAAACAAAAACTTTTCCGGAAAACGTGCTCCTTCTGTATTTTTAAGAACTGTCACAAAATTACAATTTTTAAATAATTAAAAATAACAATATTTTAAATAAATAATGTTCTATGTATTTTGTTATTGTAATTTGATGTATTAAAAAAACAGTATAGTGTAAAACACGTTTGAAAATACCCCTAGGCACTCACGACTTATGGTTTCCGTGTTAAATGTTTGCAACTGACTCACTTGTGTTGTTTTACAATATACGAGGTGTGGAAATTAAATAACGAGACTGGTGAGGGAAATGTTATTTATTGCAAATAAACTTGCATTTAACTTTTATTCCCTTCAACATACTCTCCTCCCCTATCTATACACCGCTGTATACGTGTCTTCCACTGTTTAAAACAATGCTGTAGATTATCAGTTGTATAGCTCTTCAACAACTGCCGTTTTTGCTTCTACATGTTCAACAGACTGAAAATGTGTTCCCTTTAATGCACTTTTCACTTTTGGCAACACGTTGAAGTCACATGGTGCGAGAGCAATGCGCTTGTCTGCTAAAAACTGCTTCACAGATAGGGCATTGTGAGCTGATGGGTTGTCCTGATGTAGAGTGCATGTGTCGTTCTTCCGCCAATCCGGACTTTTCTTCCTTATTCTTTCCCTCAGCTGAAGGACTTCTCTGTAGTATTTCTGATTAACGGTCTGACCCGCAGGCACCCAGTCAGTCATGATATCGAAGAAAACGATCGGCATTGCCTTCAAGTTCGACTTGCTCATTCATGTTTTTTTCTGTCTTGGCGATCCAGAGGCGCACGTGACATAACATAACCACCTCCTTTAATATATGTAAACATTCTGTTGGCGATTTTTTTTTCTTGACAGAAGTTTCAAGCTGATTCGCTGCTCAATTTTTATGTTAACCATTATCACGGACTACTAAGTAACAATGTCCTCTACTATTGAAGCTCGAAAGTAAACTAAAGCAGAGAGAGACGAAACTACGGATTGTTGCTTGGAAGGTATCAAGGTCAGTGATATTCCAATTATAGCCTCGTCCGATGCGGCTGCGCACTGGAAGGAACGCAGTCTCGTCATTTAATTACCATGCTTCGTATCCTGCATGATTAAAGAGTCTATAAAAACCTGCGTGGAAAGTATGTCGAAGAAGGTATGAGCAGTGATAAGAGCAAAACGTGAAATTACAATATTTTAGTAATTTCTTCCAAAGCATTACTTCTGTATTATTTACATTAAATATTTTTCGTTCAATTCGTTATTTTGTTTTGCTTTACACATACAAAGAAATTGGCCAGGGATTGCAGCTGCTGTCTTAATTACTACAATACAATTTAGTGATTTCCTAAAAAAAGATTTACTGCATAAATATAGCATACCTTAGTATGTTTGTTATAATTAATATTACAAATAACTTCTAAAACCTTTTAGTTTTCATATATCACAACTTAGTGATCGCTGAAATTGCGCAAAAAAAACAAAGGTTCTGTAAATTCTGAAGAAACCTAAAACAATTTGATTTAAAATAAAAATAATTCAAATATTAAGTTATAAATTCATTTGCTACGTTGTTATTTAAAATGCAACTTAGTGATAAAGAAATTTTGATTTCGCGAAGTTAAACGGCGATAAATTACGAACTATTAAATTTATCTCTTTAAAAACAAATGCCCAGAGATCATTTATAACACGGCTGGTACATGATTTGTAACCTTCAAAACTGTTCAAGTCATAAAACAGATCATCGGATTAGTTTATTTGTAATCACATACGCTACTTTGCTCTAAAACTTATAGTTAGACTCAGTAAAGAAAAAATAAATGCCTAACACATGTCGAGTTATTACCGCCGCCATGGTAAACAAAACAAAACAAAAACAGCGACAGTCTGCTACAGAAGTCTCTTCAGCAGCGGTGGATTGCTCCATTTACATTTGCTCGCTTCCAGCAGAATCCATCAGAGACTATTACCATTTAGAACACGCGTAGGAACTGCGTTAAACACTTTCGCGAGGATAATCGTTTGTTTTTTTGGTGAAAATCACGGCCTGCTCGATGTTTTCGCGGTGTCCACTATTACGTTTCTGTACGCATCCGATAACAAAACGCATACGACGAAGTGTAACAGTGTTAACGACGAGACGAAAAACAACGAAATATACATGAGTGTCGGTTGGAAGAGAACAGACTCAGGTGGCTATGAGTGCTTTTTAGAATATCGTAAGTGGTGCGTGTGTGTGTGTGTTACGTTTTAGTATTTTGTTTTCGTGTACATAACCGCATCCGTGCGTGTACATACATATATCTACATACGTACATACACACCGTGTCTTCAAACCTTCAATAAAATTCTTTTTTAGAGTAGGCCGTGATTTTAATATAAAGTTAGTGATATTGAAAAATATTGATGGTATATGACAATTGTTAAAATTTTGTTTCAAAATATAAATATTTTTCAATATTTTATAATAAAGTTGTAGCTTACTCTAAATAGGAATTTAATTAAAAAATAAACGTACAACGTCCAAGTTATTAACTTACGTCAAATTACGATTTTTATTTCTTAGTTTTCATTAGTAAACAAATCGGAATATATTTTTACATTGCGAATCAAATTGATAAAATGATCAATCTGATATATATATATCTGATATAAGAAAGTTCAAGAAGATCTTTATTGTCTGTTAACCTGGAAAATTAAGTTTCCACAACCAGGAAGTATAAAAATAGAAGTTTAGGGTAACTGTAGACAAATTAAAGTAAACACTTCACTGGATTACGCTTGTAAATAGCCTTTGTACCAACAACACTAGATATTAGTTAATTGCTAAAGTTAATTACGTATTGTATTTATTTATTATTTTTATTCCTAGGTTTTCGTCAGTAAATAAATCAGAATATATTTTTACATTGTACGAGGTGTGTTCAAAAGGAAAGGTGAATTTTGAATTTTCGCGCGCTGTGTACATTCGATTATCGAAATTTTGTTATGTTGGTACACATGTGTTAGTCATATGTTGGCATTATCAGCCAATTTGGATTAGTAGTTTGTTGTTGACAACTGAAAAGCTTAGTCACGTTTGCGTGTGTTCTTCGATTTTTGACTGAAAAAAAATGGATCAAAGAATATGTATTAAATTTTGGCAAAAAATGTGGCATTCGGCGAGTCCACTTTGTCTCAAAAAAGTGTTTAGAAGTGGTACAAACGCTTTACAGAAGGCCGAGAAAATGCACGCCAAGTTCGATCAAATGTGAAGGTTTTGCTCACTATTTTCGTCGATTACAAAGGCGTGGTGCATCATGAGTTCTTGCCAACAGGTCGTACGGTTAATAAGGAAATACTACCAGGAAGTTATGCAACGTTTACTTGAAGCAATACGGCTCAAACGAATTGTGGAAAAGAAAATCATGGATTCTGCATCACGATAATGCACTAGCTCACACATCAATGCTTGTTCGTGATTTTTTGGCCAAGCAACACCCTAATCATGCCTCAACCATCTTATTCACCAAATTTGTCTCACTGCGACTTTTTCCTATTCCCAAAACTGAAGAGACCAATGAAAGGAAAGCGTTTTGCCACAGTTGATGAGATAAAGTCAGAATCGAAGAACGAGCTGATGGCCATACCGAAAAGCGCATTTCTGAAGTGCTTCGAGGATTGGAAGAAGCGCTGGAAGGGGACAAAATGGATATTGATGAATAAATAAATACTTTTCAAAAAAATTCAAAATTCACCTTTACTTTTGAATCAACCTCGTATATTTGCTAATCAAATTGATAAAATTATCAATAAAATAATGATAAAAATAATGATAAAAATAATGTTCTACTTATTAACATGCATATAAGACCTGGAGAATTAAGTTTCCACAACCAGGAAGTATAAAAATAGAAGTCTAGGGAAACTATAGACAGTTTAAAGTAAACAATTCACTGGATTACGCTTGTAATTAGCCTTGTACAAACAACACTAGATACATATTACTTAATTGCTAAAGTTAATTACGTATTTTATCTATGTATTCTTATTCCGTATTCATTTAGTTTTGTACCGGTCACATATACTTTTAATTTTTGATGTTACATTATGTCGTGTTTTTAAAATATGTTGGATAACATTGTTTTTGTCTCTAATTGGATTTTGATATATGCCTCGATCTCCTACGTCATAGCCTTAACGTTTTAAAAGATAGATTTCTAATTACCTATACAATTTCTTTACAAATTTCAAATTTCGATTTTATCCCTATTTCCTAAAAGAATTTTAAGTGATTTTTCTAGAATGACTTTGTTCAATTCTTTGTAATTCTATAATGTAATAAAAAAGGGAATATTTTATGTTCGTGCTATCCAAATAATATAAAAAGTAGTTGTAGTGTTTTTTAAAATTTATTTTCGAATTGACTCAAGATGATTCCAAGTCACCATAGAATTACGAAAGTGCTATTGTTCCAAACAAAATAATTAATACTACGGACCAAGGGTTCCGCACTGTCTTTTAGACATCATCTCTCCTTGATTTACGTGGACAACTTCTTATTCTAGCCTGGAAGTTGCCTAGCAACCACGTGTTTTTGACATCTTGTATCTTTCATACGTCATATATCTCCAAACCACTTCAAAATCCACTTCTCAATTCTCTGTCTAACCGTCTCTTCTGCTAGTATTTATTCTTTTAAAATATTTACCGAATTTTCTTCTAATTTTAAATACGATAATAATTAGTAATTTTGAAGTTGAAATAAAACATAAGGCTAAATATTTTTCAAAAATTTGGATTAGGTATGTAGATGATATTTTCGCGATTTTCAATACACATAAATGCAACTTGGAAGATTTCGTCAAGCAATTAAATTCAAAATTTCCGACGATTAAATTTACAGTAGAAAAAGAAAACGAAGATCTTTTTTGGACACCTTAGTTATTAGGAATAATCTCAAGATAGAAATTGATATTTTCCGAAAAGAAACCAATGTCAATAGATTCATCACGGCGGACTCAAATCATAGCATGCAACAAAAGATGGCTTCGTTCAGTTTTCTTATCAATGCTTTGCTTAATTTCCCACTAACAAAGTAAGATACGAAAAAGGATTGAACTTTATTAAGAATATCGCGAGATTTTGATTCGGAAATAATTAATGGATTAATTAGGAAGGCTAACATAAGAAAAACAATCCGGAATACCACATGTCTGCCACCTCAAAGCAATCGGGACAAGCAGTTTGTATGTTTATCTTTTCACCGTTTGACGAAAAATTTAAAGTGTTTTTAAAGAGCGCGGTTTTCAAGTCACATTTCGGTCCATTAACTCCATTAAATTCCTTTTAGGAAATGCAAAAGACAAAGTCGAGGGCAACAAAAAATCAGGTATTTACGGAATTAAATGTGTGGACTGCAGTAAACAATACATCGGCCAAACAAAATCGATAGAAACCTGGAATAAAGAACATATTGCGCATACAAAATTCAATTGGGTAGAAAAACTCAGTTTAGCAAAACATATGTTAGAAAGTAATCATAGTGTTAACGCGGATTATTTGCATTTGATAAAGAACGTGTGTAATTATCGCGAATTATTATAGATACGTATGCAAGAATGTACATGTTGATGAATAAAGGCCACGTGTTGAACACTGACCTGGATCCCAACCATAACTCATCTCTCTTTGGTCTCTTAAACGACAGACAAGGGAGAGTGCAATAAACGCATGTAGGTATTTTTCTTTTCTTTCCCTTTTTTTTCTTTTTTGTTTTCTCTTTTATTTTAGTTTAAGACTTTTAAAAATTATGTGAAACGAATATACAGTGTACGTTTTGGCTTTCAACGGTACAGATCGTGTGCGGAATTTGTTTCGTACGGGTATTTTGCCGCAACTTTCCAGGTGCGACACTGTTTAATTATCTGTTGATGATGACAACAAACAGGTATCAAATTACAATCAGCAGAAAAAAATTTAATTGTCTTCCCCTAGCTTCGAGTACAGTTTTCAAACGAACGACAACAGTACTGAATTTGTATTTGCTATCAAAATCACGAGCGGAAATGAAAAATATAACGGTTTAATCACACAACCAACAATGTAAATATTAACTTAGTTTTAATCAGAAAAATATTAATGTTTGTTTTATTCTACGAAACAACTAGTTTGTTTAAATTTGTTGTCTTTTTGATTTTATATTTATTATACAGTCTGTCGCAGAATAAACCGAACTTTTTTAAAATAAAAACAAAAGCTTACTATTTTTGTAAAATTCATTTATTTTATTCAAAGTAGTCGCGCCTTCAGCTTCAATACATCGTTATGCACGGTCAATTATCAATTGTCAACATGTCGAATGAATTTTTAAGTTCGTCTTTAGAGATCCTTCAAGATCGCTATCGACGCCTTTTTAATGACTTCGACGTCAGCATAACGCTGTCCTGTAGTGTGGAGAATAGATAGAAATCACAAGGAGCCAAATCCAGTGAATATGGTAAATGGTTTATGGTTAAAATGTCGTTTGTAGTTAGAAAATCAGTGATAAGTGTCGAGCGATGAGATGGTGCATTATCATGTAACAAAGGCCAGCTACCATTTTCACGATATTGAGAGCGCACACGACGAATACGCGACAAAAGACGCTTCATAACACCTATTAATATATAGCATTGACTGTTTGACTAGTTGGTACACATAGTTGCACTATGCCTCTCGAATCATAAAAACAAATCAACGTTGTCTTGAGTTTTGACTTCTCCAAACGGCGTTTTTCGGTCTTTTTTCGCTTGGATGCTTCCATTTAGAGCTTTGACGCTTAGTCTCTGAATCATATTGAAAACACAATAGAATACCTGAAGTTTTCTCCCTTTTTTGAGTCTTTAATCAAGTCCGTACAATGTTGAATTCAGTTATCTTATGTGGTACAAACCTCGCACAAATCTTTCTCAGTCCCAAATGCAGTGTCAAAATTTAATTCCATTCCCACTTATCGCAATGAGGATTTCTTCTCATTTCTGATAAATTTACGCACTAATTGGATTTTACTTTCTGTAACCACAGATTTTTTTGAACCAGGAGGTTCGTCGTCATTTACATATGTCTGCACGTGTGTCTCATACACACTCGTACATGATAAACACGCATCACTATACACTTGTTTCATCAAATTAAACGTTTCAGTAAACGATTTACCGATTTTAAAACAGAACTTGATATTTGTTCTTTGTTCAAAATTCATTTTCCGGACAATGCCAAACACACACTGTTACTTTATGCGCAATTTCTATACTTCTAATGATGCAAATGTCATGATATTTTGACATAACATTGGTGAAAGATTTACCTTACCGATGCGTATTTTTTTTAATAGATGGCGTTACTAAGAATTACTATTTTAAATTTTTCTCTGCGACAGACTGTGTATTACTAAATAATAAAGTTTTTATTTAAAAAAATCGATATGTCTTAAAAGGGAAAACTCGGTAGTGACTCACCTCTGACGCTCATAGTACATAGCTTGTGAAAAATCAAATCACAACATGATAATTATACAAAATTATCGGTTTTGAAATATGTATTAACATTACCACTGATTCGTTCTCTTCTAAATTAAAAAACAAGAGAAAAATAATCATGTTTCGGAAAGAATGATTTAGAAAGAATAATTACTAATTAAAATAATAACAATTTTACTTAAAATTCTCAAAATAGATCGAGCAGTGTAAGTTTCTTAAAAATATTGACTATCGGCGCTTACACTTGGTCGGTATGCATACATATACAGTGTTTATAAATGAAATATATATTCTAACACTTCTGACTTATGTAAATTGTTATTATTAAAATATGTATGTATACGTATATTTTGAGATATATATAGTGTGTATACATATATACGTATATTTGTACAGTTGCTATCATACGTATTCGGACAGTATAAAAAAGAACCACTTATTGGAAATGAAAAAATTGCTAAAAACCTTATTGAATTATGTCATCAAGGCATTTATATTATATGATTCGAGCACATATATTAACGGTGACTAAAAAGCAGTAACGTTTTTATAATGCATCAGTTTTAAGCTTTTTGGAATTTGAATAATGTTAAAGGAACAATATGTACATCGTATACATACATTACGAGAAGAATTTTTGAATTACTGTCTCTAATTTAGTAGGCTTAATCGATAAACGAAAAAAAAGTTTTGAGCGTCTGACTTATTTCGCTCAAAACTTGTTAGTTTTAATTCGAAGCGATGTTTACTTCATTCAAGGATGGACAAAACAGAAATGAGTTACTGTAAAGTGGTTCTTCAAAAAAAGAGTTAAAAAAGCTTACATAGCTGTGTCACAAAATAGTCTAAGAGCTAGATCAGGAATTAGGTCTTTACATTACGATTTATTGAAGTGGTCATCAAGTCTATTCCACTAGAACTTCTGGTTAACGTCACACAAATATTATACATGAACACAATTTTAGTAGCTGAGTTCTGGGTATTGTAGACCTGACACACAGATATAATTTTTAGACGGTGTGCAATCAAGTTTCAGAGACCTTTATTCAGTTGCTTCTTCGTGGTGATCGAGTAAATCAAAGTTCTGACATTTTGTGAAAATAAGTAAAATCGAAATTCATGCTTTTATAAAGTACTTTGGTTTAAAGGATTTAACCCCTGCGATCATAAAGAAGAGTTGGATTCTATTTTAAATTCTTTCACTTGGTTTTCGACGGTGAAAAGAGAGTTGCTAAATCCATTGCAAATGATGAACGCTCTTAACGTCCTGTCAAAAATCCACAACGATCGCCGACTGGTCTTGCTGACACAGCAAAGATCTTGATAGACCATATCCACTACATTTTATATGATATTTTGGATACAAAAAGGCTTTCCGCTCAATGGATGTCGCGTCTGTCAGCAATCGACAATAAATGTATTCGAATGAACATTTTTAAAGTGTTTGAACTTAGTTTCTTTTGCGTTTTTTAACGGTAGATGAAACAAGAATTTACTATTACATACCAGAAATGAAATGTGACAAAGAAAGTGAAAACGGTTTCGCAGGAAAAGTTATGAGTACAATTTTCTGGAATTCTCGAGATGTGATGCTCATTGACTACTTGGAACTACGCAGGACCATTACCGGGGAGTATTACATTTCACTACTGGACCGATTGAAGATTGCTATTCAGTTTAAACGGCCACATCTAACAATACGCCAACTTGTAATAGAAATATATGTTACAAACACATTTTGGCACAACTACAAGATTACATTGTCAGGAGCCTTGCATTGCAGGAATGATAAAGCCAGTATTACAGTAAAGAAATTCTTTACCTCGACTATCAATAAAAAGGAGAGATCAGTATTTGTAATGAAGTACTTCTTCAAATAAACTCAATATACAATTACGGAATGGTAATTAGAAAATCTGATATTATAGAGCAGCAATAATAAAAAAATATTATTTATTTTTCAACTTGGCGATCCTTCAAACCATAACTGTCAAAATTTGCTTTCATTCTGATAATAAGGACATTTGCTGTTTGAATAGAAAGCGAACTGCTTTCAGTTTGTTTTTAAACATGAAATCGTCACCGAAACACATATGTACTACAGAAATTATTGAAAAAGGACATGGTATGTTAATAGATGACCGTCGAATAATATTACACGAAGTAGCATAAGCTCTACATATTTCATAGACATCAGTGGTTTCTATTTTGCATAATGAATTGAGTATGAAAAAAATTATGGAAGATGGAAGCCGCATTTGTTGACTGTTGACCACAAACGCGATTAAGAATAAATATTTTAGCACTCAATTAAGGGAAGTGAAGACATGATTCGAAAGACTAAAGGAACCTGGTCACACCATTGTACACTCAAAATGAAGCAACAATCTAAACAATAGATTGAGGATGACACGAGCACTCCGAAAGGGCAAAGACCGTACACTCGTCCAGAAAGGTTATGGCTACCGTCTTTTCATTTGAAATTGCAGTGGGATTCTTCTTCTTGTCGATTACATTCAAAAAGGCCGAACGATAACAGGCGAATACTATGTATCCCTTTTAGAGTAGCAACACGATGCAATGCAAAAGTTCCCATCTAAAGAAAATACGAGTGCGTTTTCTTTAGGATAATGAATGTGTTTACACTTTCACAGTTTGAATTGCAAAAAATTATGAATTGCTTCCGCATCCAGCTTATTTGCCCGATTTGGTCCACTCAGAATTTTGTCCAAATTGAAAAATTGGCTCGATGGTAAGAGATTTGGATTGAATAAGAAATTAAGCACTGACATTAAAGCATATTTCGAACGGTCCGATAAAGCTTACTTGTTTGAAGGAATGAAAACACTTGAGTGTCGGTGGACTAAATGTATTGAGTTTCAAGAGTAATAAGTTGAAACTTTTTGATAAAAAGTTTGTGCTTTCATTCCTAGACTCACTAATTATTGATCTTCACTGGCATGTGGTAATGACACGAAAAAAACTAGTGTATAGACACACTTCCCACAAACATGCAAGACACTTTTAAGCATGCAGGAGGAACAGGAAGGATGATGTCAGAAGCGGAGACTGGAAACTTAGAAATCGGTCAGAAAAGAAACAGATATGTTTATACAAGTGTTTTTGGAAAACATCGCCAACATGTGGCAAAATCAGATCTACCGCAAGAGTATCACTTTCAGCGCGACAAAGATTCCAAGCATTATGTTTATGTTTTGAGTCAACATACAGCATGTCACTCATCTTTTCCAAACTCCGCCAAAATTCTCTGACATCAACTCCATAGAACATTCAATGTGTATATCTGATTGAAGCAGTTAAAAACCAAATTTTCTGTTACTTTTAGTGGTAATTTCTTCCATTCTTCAATCAGAATTTCTTCTAACTAAAGTATTAATTTAATTACATTGATATTAATTAAAGTAATTTTCATTTCTGTATTTAAATTTTTGCAACACACTATTTATGAAAAAAAAATCTATGATGAAATGTGCTTCTAATATATAATCCAAATAATATTTCTATGATAATAATATATGCAAATATTTTAACAAAAATTGTCGCAAATAGTATTCGCTTAATTTTACACAGATGCAGAGTTATGCAAATAAATGCTATACAATATTATTATGATCAACAATGAGCTTTGATACACAGTAAAATTTGCGCGAAAAAATATGCTATTTTAATTTCATTAACAATAAAATTACACTTTTTATTTTTCAATTTATGATTTTTTTACATTATTATAATTATATGAGATACGTTTTACAGAAAAAGTTTTATACAAAGAAATACCAAGTTTGATGCAAGAAGAGCTGTGTGAATTGTAGACAAAAACAAACATTACTTCATTTTGTTTGTGTCAACAAACTGTTTACACAACTCTTGTTTACTGTTTTCTGTATTCAATTCAAGGTGAGCGGTACTTTACCGTTATTTTTGATGTGCGTTGCTGTTTGTTGCATATTTGTAAGATTGTAAGATTTCAAAAAAGTGCACGCATCATTTTGCGGAAAATTCGTAGACCAATATAAAAATGCCAAAAAAAGATTATCTTACCATGTTATTCAATTAATTTATTGTAACCATTATTGCTTGGGGAAGAGTGTAATCGAGCTGTCAAAAATGTTTTCGGTAGCACGAAAAACAATTTATGTTAAAAATGAAAACGAGGCTAGATTAGAGTTAAAACGAGGGTAGATTGGAGTTAAAGCGAGGATGTGGTTCAAAGCGCAAAATAAACCAACGCGCAGAGCACATAATTATTTAGAAAAATCTCCGAAAATCCCCAACTTTCGACAAGATTACTTGCGCGAGACCTAGAAAAAGAGTATGATGTTGTTGTGTGTCATGAGACGGTTCGGAAAATCCTGTTGAAGAGCAAATACTCATCAAGAGCAGCAAGAAAAAAAACACTTTCTGCAGCTAACATCGAAAAGCGTTTTTCCTTCGCCACTGTTCACGTTTCACAACCGATAGACTATCGGGATAATGTTGTACTTTGTGATGAGACGAAAATTATGCTTTACTATAACGACGGGCCGACAAAGTGTGGCGTAAGCCATTAACATCGCTAGAAAAGCAAAATATTATCCCAACTGTAAAATTTGGAAAATTATCAATAGTGATTTGGCGTTGTATCTCAAGTAAAGGAGTGGGTGACCTAGCTTTTATTGAATCAACAATGGATGCTCAACAGTACTTAAACATTTTAAAGCACCATTTGGTCAACAATTGCAAAAAATTTGGGTTCTTCGGGAACAACAAACCCATGTTTTCATATATTTCATCAAGATAATGACCCTAAACATAAGTCACATATGGTGCGGATGTGGTTGCTCTACAATTGTGGCAAAGTGATGGATACGCCTGTCCAAAGTCCCGGCCTAAACCCAATAGAGAATTTGTGGGTCTACTTAAAAAGAAAAGTGGTTAAACGCCAACCAAAAAATATAACAGCACTACAAACCGCAATAAGAGAAGAGTGGCAGAATATACCGCGCGATTATGAACTCAAAAAGTTGGTTGGTTCGCAAAAGCGACTACAATGTGTGGTTACAAAGTCCCGACTAAAACCCAACAGAAGATTTGTAGGTCTACTTAAAAATAAAAGTGGCTAAACGCCAACCAAAAAATATAACAGCACTAAAAACCGCAATAAGAGAAGAGTGGCAGAATATACCGCGCGATTATGATCTCAAAAAGTTGGTTGGTTCGCAAAAGCGACTACAATGTGTGGTTACAAAGTCCCGACTAAAACCCAACAGAAGATTTGTAGGTCTACTTAAAAATAAAAGTGGCTAAACGCCAACCAAAAAATATAACAGCACTAAAAACCGCAATAAGAGAAGGGTGGCAGAATATACTGCGCGACTATGATCTCAAAAAGTTGGTTGATTCGCAAAAGCGACTACAATGTGTGGTAGATGCAAAGGGCGGCCATACCAAACACTAAAACTCTGAAATATTGAATTTAATAATCACTTAATGTGATATAAACTCACATCTTTGCTATTGTGTAAAAAGTTAATTGACAGTGCCAAAATGAAGTAACGTTTAATTTAGTTTAATTTTTCGCTTGTGTTAAATTGAAATTTCGTTATTTTTTGCTAAAATCTTTGTAAATATGTAATTATTAGGTGCGAAACTAAGTTCTCGCTGTTTTTCAAGAGATGCCTCCAGTAGTATGTGCTGGTCGATTGTGACATAACCAAAACGTCAAGAACCAAGCTTAGACATATGGTAACTAAACCGCTTTGACACATTAGTGATTTTGTTTTTGCGTCATATACTTTTGGTTGTGTGAAAATGTCTGATTTTGTGCCAAATAATCGGCATTTGCGGGAAGTGTTGCTTTTCTTCTTTCATTCGAAGAAAACGGCGGCTGAAGCGCATCGAGAACTCCAAAATACGGAGATGCTGTTCTAAGTGAAACAACGTGCCGTGATTGGTTTCGTAGCTTCAAAGATGGCGATTTCGATGTTGACGACTATTCGGGTGAAGGAAGACCAAAAACCTTCGAAGACGCTGAATTGGAGGCATTGCTCGATGAGGATCCGTGCCAAATGCAAAAAGAGCTTGCTTCAGCATTAGGAGTTACCCGTCAAGCCATTTCCCAGCGATTGCATGCGTTGGGAATGATTCAAAAACAAAGAACTTGGGTTCCTTATGATTTGAAGTCAAGAGACGTTGAGCATCGTTTTTTCGCCTGTGAACAACTGCTCCAGCGGCAAAAATGGAAGGGTTTTCTTCATGGCATCGTTATGGGTGATGAAAAATGGATTCATTACAGCAACCCAAAGAGAATAAAATCATGGGAACTGCCCGGTCATGCTTCTACGTCGTCGGTTCGGGCGAATATTCACGCTGCGAAAGTTTTGCTGTGTATTTGGTGGGACCAAGGCGGTGTTATTTATTATGAGCTGTTGAAACCGAACGAAACCATCACTGGGGAACGGTATCGAACTCAATTGATGCGATTAAGCCGATCACTGCGCGAAAAGCGGCCACAATACGAGTAGAGGCACGAAAAAGTGATTCTACAGCATGACAACGCTCGGCCTTACGTTGCCAAACCCGTTAAAACCTACTTAGAAACGTTCAAATGAAGGTCCTACCCCACCCTCCATATTCCCCAGATATTGCGCCGTCCGATTATTACTTGTTCCGTTCGATGGCACATGGTCTGTCTAATCAGCAGTTCCGCTCAAATGAAGACAACTCAAAACGGCTTGATTCGTGGATAGCTTCAAAAGACGAACACTTCTACCGTGACGGTATTCGAACTCTGCCAGAAAAATGGGAAAAAGTTGTCGCTAGCGATGGGCAACATTTTGAATGATTCATTTGTAAACATTTTTTCACAATAAAGTTGCATTTTCGTCAAAAAAACAGAGAGAACTTAGTTGCGGACCTGATAACTATACTAAATAAAAAATATATATTATAAAACGAAAAGTGTCACATTGTTGCTAATGAATTTAAAAAATTTTATTATTTTTAAATGTGTAAACTCATTGTTGGCATACTGTATTTACTTGCCTAAGTGAATAATATAAAAATCTTAACTATACAATCTCGAGAAACGGGAAGAGTGAAAATTTTTGAGATTTCCTCCTCCGCGTTTTGTAAGCTGTCCGTGTTCACATGAGCATAACTGTACATACGTAAATATAATATATCCGTAATCTCCGTAATATATACATTTTTAAACAGAAAAAGAGTTGTGGCATAGCATTACCTTCACCTAAACCTCACAAAACTGCAAAGTGTTCTGAATATTTCAGTTATCTCCAAGTGTTTCTTATCATAACTGTACTACATATGTGTATATATAATAAGCAAAATAAATACATAATACAGACATCACATTACATAGTGAAATGAGTCAATTTTAACGAGATACCAAGAGAAAACGTGTTAGAATTAATCTGGTGGGGGTTTCCATCAGTTTTAAGTGCGTTTTGTTCCCAGTAAGTTGTTAATCGGATTTTTGCAAATTTCAAGGTGAGATTATTTGGCGTTTATTATATTTTATTTGTGTAGACAAAAGTCGCCTCATCCGATTTGTAAAGAAAATTCTGATAAGCTGTTGTTTGGACGAAGTTAATTATAAATAAAATGTTGAATCTTTTGATTGTTATTACTTGGCATGGCAATTATGATAAACGAGCAGCGGCGATGTTTTGTAAGTATATTACTGACTATACAGTAAGTCGCACTATGCAGATGTACAAGTACAAGTTCTAGAGCACGATTGCAAAAAAATTAAATATACCTCATCTCGTTTGAATTTAATATATACGGGGTAGTTTGACAAGTAGTGAGAATGGAAAAGAAAAACGAATTTTTTAAATACAAAATAATTTTTATTTTTCAATATATTCTTCTAAAAAAGCAATACATTTATTCCAACGGTGCTCCAATGCCCTTATGCCATCTCTAAAATGCGATTCCGGAAGGCTTGCAAAATACTCATTTATGAAGATGATAAGCTCGTCGTTACACGAAAATTACTTTCCACCTAGTGCCGTACTTATTGTGGCGGATGATGGAGCAGATTCACCTAATGTTTCCCGTAACTCATCTTTTATTTCGGTAGCTTTCATACCCTTAATTATGAAGTATTTAATCACCGCACGATACTCTGCTTTTTCCATTTTAACAAAACAACGTGTTGCTTCTTTTTCAATCAGCTGACAAAAATAAACTAATCAACCGATTTATCTAAATATCGGAATGTAAACATATAAATAGGCAACCTAAATTATAGTGCATTTGTTTTACCAATTAGAGCGTCACCTATGTGTCATTCTAACTACTTGTCAAATTATCCTCGTATACTGAGCTTTTTATATCTCTGAATTTAATGTAGATATTATAGCGTAGATTTCTCGGACTTCCTCAGTCGAACGAACGGAAACTTTTCACTCGTCCTACATGTCTATGCATTTGAGCTCGGACTGTACACGGATGATATTGTACAGTTTTATTATCTATCATAAAACGATACTTATACAAGTTTTATGGTGGTTATCATAGCTGCGATTATGTTGATCGAATGACGGATATTAGTCAGGTTATTTGATTTCCTATTATTGATTAATAAATTTGACTATTGTCGTTGTTTTTACAATGACTGCTTTTTTATGTTTGTGTGTATATGTGGACTTATTTCTAAAGTTTGTATGCCATGAGGAAATTGTTTTATTATTACAATCGGTACTATTATTACTGCTTCTTGATTCCAAAGCTTTTAGTTCGATTGAAAATTGTATATATTTTATTGCTTTTTCTGTTCTTTTTGCGTAATGTTTGTATAATTTAATTCATTAAGGAGAATATAATCCCGCGCCACAATAATTTTCGTGTTCTGTATACGTCTTTCGACAACTAAGTTGTCATCATCAGCAGTGTCGCATCTGTCCGTATTGGAAGTACACCGTCCAAAGCCACACACACGTGGCGTGTGTGTAGCTTTGGCAGAAAGAAAGCAGTATTTAGCTTTGACAATAATATCTTTACAAACGTACAGGCATTTCAGAATATACATACAGTACAATCCAAAAAAATCTACTGCATGTTTGAAATAATCTTTAATTGTCGCGTCAATACTTGTTCGAATAACAAAGAAATATAATATGGAAAATTATGTACTTACAGACGTAGAAAGAACTTCTTTAACAGCATCTAACGCAGTTTTAAATGGATTGTTGGGCAAATAATTTATTAATAATTCATCCCCTTACATTTTGGTAACTGGCCGTCTTTCTGAACTTGGTGTTCTAATTCAACTTCCATCCTACATCAATTTCTTTATAATTCTAACAGTGCTATTTCTATTGACCACTAAACGCTCGGCTATTACTCGCATGAAATAACCATCTTCTAAACAACAACGACAGTTCATGTCGAATAGCTAAAAAATAATAAATTATCTGCTAGAGAAGTTTCGTTTTTTGTGTCTACAATAGTGTCATATCTGTCGAAATTTGTATTCTAGATTTGTCAAGATTTTTGCACTTCTTTTCCCCCTTTTTAATAAATTGTTCAATACTTTTGCAATTCAGTGTATATATACAAATATAATGTAGATATACAAGGTGAAGCAGTTAAATAACGAGACTGGTTTGAGAAACGTTTTTTATTGCAAATAAACTTGTATTTAACTTTTATCCCCTTCAACATACTCCCCCCCCCCTATCTAAACACCGGTGCATACGTGTCGTCCATTGTTCAAAACAATGTTGTTGTTCATCAGTTGTCAACCTCTTCAACAACTCTGCCGTTTTTGCTTTTACATGTCCAAGAGACTGAAAATGTGTTCCCTTTAATGCACTTTTCACTTTTGGAAACAGCTAGAAGTCAAATGGTGCGAGATCTGACAAATACGAAGGATGATCAAGCACAGCAATGCGCTTGTCCGCTAGATACTGCTTCACAGATAGGGCATTGTGAGCTGGTGCGTTTTCCTTGTGCAATGTACGAGTCGTTCTTCCACAAATCCGGTCTTTTCTTACTTACTATTTCGCTCAGCTTGATTAGGACTTCTTTATAGTATTTCTGATTAACGGTTTGATCCTTAGGCACCCAGTCAATCATGATAACACCCTTGATATCGGAAAAAACGATCAGCATTGCTTTGAATTTCAACTTGCTCATTCGTGCTTTTTAATTATCACCAAAAACCTTTTTTAGCATTTATAAACATTGTTAGCGATTTTTTTAATTTAACCAGGAATTCCAGGTCAATTCGCTGCTCGATTTTTATGTCAACCATTATCACGCCACTACTAAGTAACAGTATCGTCTACAATTAAATTTCGAAAGTAAACTAAAGCAGATACAGAGACGAAACCATGGGTTGTTGCTTGGGAAGTATCAAGGTCAATGACATTCCAATTACAGCGTCGCCCGATGCGGCTGCGCGATGGAAGGAACGCAGTCTCGTTATTTCATTACCATACCTCGTATATATACATATATAAATATATATTATGCAAAAAGTATCAATGTGGAGATAGGCAGTTATGTTATATATACGTATTTTGTATATACATAACTATGACTATCTTTATATTGCCACTTTTTGCATACCATATAAGTACATATTGTAATTCAACATTGATTATCTTTGCTTAGATAAAATACGTATCTTTTAACCTCGTAACCTCGTGATTACATCTCTAAATGACAGAGCCTCTAATAATCGATAACTGTAAATATGAATCGGAAGTGAAACGATTGAAAAGATTTTTAAATGTATATATGTATGTTACATTTACGTCCTTAATTTATATTTTTCAGTTTGCCATGATTAAGAATAAATTTATAAAATTATCCTAATTCTTTCTTCTCTTTTTTTTACAGAAGAACCAAGTACAATGGGTTGTATAGAATTTGCTGCTACCGCCGGGTCGATATTATTATTGGTTTTGACAATGCCATTCTCTCTATTTTGGTGCTTCAAGGTATAAATAAATCAAACTATTCTAAAATTACGAATGAAATAAAACCATTTATTTTAAAATAAAAAAATGTCACAATTTCAAATGAACGTACAGAGAAATAGCAACTTGTTTTGGTTAAAACAACTGTCAAATTTGTGAGTATAAAATATAAACTAAGACGTTTAATCGAGGCCCGCTGATGATAGAAAATACAATCATAACGGATATATTCTACACAATATAAACATATGTAATTGATGTAAATATAGGAACAGTGAGTTTCTTTCTTGTGCGTTTTACAGCTGAAAATAAAAGCTTTGCTTTGACAAGTTTTCATCGGTTAGGTTTAATTTATAAACGGTGGCTTCATTTGATTGTTTTACGGACGATTTAATGAAATAAGATTCGTTTATTGACGCATTTTTAAAATTAGAAAATTAACTTTTTGCAATCCTATTTTTGGGATTTTAAATTACCAAACAATTGGCTACTGCAGACCATAAACCTCCTTATGTACTCATCCAGATGTTCATACCATGTGCTATTCTAATTCACTTATATTGTTCGCCAACTATTTTATGTCACTTACCCATCTTGTCGGTGATCTATCTGCCTTTGATCGCCAATCAATAAACTTTTTTTTCAATTTCTCGTATTACATTTTATTAATCTGTCCCCGACCATGTTCGCTTCGTCGATCTTATTGATACAAAGGGCACTATAAAAGTTTCGCAATATGATGCAATCCATTGCTGCACGCTGATACACATTCAATATATAGTAAGTTGAGATCTGTTCACACTGTAGATAGCGGCACGATATATTAGTTGCTGGAGCACCGTGGCAATGTAAATAGCTCGTTGTGCCACCTTAGCCAAACGAAAGTATCGATCAATGTTATACGAGGGTAGTTTGACAAGTAGTGAGAATGGAAAAGAAAAACGAATTTTTTAAATACAAAATAATTTTTATTTTTCAATACATTCTCCTAAAAGAGCAATACATTTATTCCAACAGTGCTCCAATGCCCTTATGCCATTTCTAAAATGCGATTCCGGAAGGCTTTCAAAATACTCATTTACGAAGATGATAAGCTCGTCCTTAGACGAAAATTTCTTTCCACTTAGTGCCGTTTTCAATTTTGGAAAAAGGTGGAAATCGGAAGGGGCTAGATCCGGCCAATAAGGCGCATGCGGTACTAATTGGAAATGCAACTCGTGGATTTTGGACATCGCAACTGTGCTGGTATACGAGGGAGCGTTGTCTTGGTGAAACAGAATCTTTTTCTTTGCCATTCCTGGCCGTTTAGCACGAATCTCAACATTTAATTTTTGTAGAAGTTCTGCATAATATTGTCCGTTTATTGTGGCGCCCTTCTGAAGGTAATCAATGAGCAAAATGCCCTTTGAATCCCAAAAAATTGATGCCATCACCTTGTTTGCCGATAAGGTGGTTTTCGCTTTCTTTGGAGGTGCAGAACCACGTTCTAACCATTGTTTCGACTGTTGTTTAGTTTCGGGTGTACTGTAGTGTATCCAAGTTTCATCGCAAGTAACAAATCGCCTACAAAAATCAATCGGATTCCGCTTATAAAGGCCCAAACACTCATTGGAAATGCGCAAACGAGTGAACTTTTGATCAGTCGTAAGCAATCGCGGCACCCATCTTGCCGAAAGCATGGAAAGGCCCAATGCTTTCGTTAAAATGTGGTGTACGCGTTCTGTTGAAGTGTTTACCATGTCTGCTATCTCTCTCACTTTGAGTCGTCGATCTTGCGTAATAATATTATGGGTTTTTATAATCATTTCCTTAGAAGTCACGATTTTGGGTGCTCCGGAGCGCGCTTCATCAACACAGCTTGTTCTACCACGTTTAAATTCATTTACCCATCTACTTATTGTGGCGGATGATGGAGCAGATTCACCTAATCTTTCCCGTAACTGATCTTTTATTTCGGTACCTTTCATACCCTTAATTACGAAGTATTGAATCACCGCACGATACTCTGCTTTTTCTATTTCAACAAAACAACGTGTTGCTTCTTTTTCAATTAGCTGTCAAAAATAAACTAATCAACCGATTTATCTAAATATCGGAATGTAAACATATAAATAGGCAACCTAAATTACAGTGCATTTGTTTTACCAATTAGAGCGCCACCTATGTGTCATTCTCACTACTTGTCAAACTATACTCGTACTACAACTTTGTCCATAGATTGAATATTGATCAATATTTGAAGGGAATCGTTCCTGTGTTAGAATTTTACTGTCCATATCGTACCACCGTAGTATAATGAGTTCCAGAGAGGATGATGGTCTGAAGTCAAGACGTCCCGTCATGTTTGCCAACAAAAGGAACACTAATTCTGCCAGAAAATTACTCAAGTCGAATGATCTTTTAAGCTATCCCGAGACAGGAGAATGTCTGGGCATTCATGAATCGGTAAATCCAATTATTCTGTACAAATATCTTCGAATGAGGGATGTTCATTCTTTTTGGATACATCTTACCTTAACCAACGAGCAGATGACACGGCGGGTTTCATGGTGGTACGAGATTCGTGAAAAGTTTGAGAATAGAGTACTTCCTAAGTTACAGCATCCTGACAACTAGCAATAACGCTTTCTTACTACGAAGTTTCCACTAAAGCACAGAATAAAGTCTAGCTCTAGTAAATGAAGACATGCCTATTTCTGTACGGAAGACTAGATCCATCCATTAAGGAGAAAATGAGAGTGGTTGTGAGACAAGCACTGCAAAGTAGTATGCCGAGTATTGCTTGCCTAAAGCACATATTATATGCATCACATATGATTCGTTCATCCTTACATTGTATAATAAAGCTACCCGTTGCGTACACTCGACAAGTGGACGTAAAGATAGCATGATGCAAAATATCGTCGTATCACCCAGCTGAAAGCAATTAAAAAACTGAATAAATCGTTCATTCTTCCATGATTTGGCGTTTTTTCACGAACAATAAGTAAATACACTAGTTTATAATACATTGGGATATATTTATATTTAATTTTCGCTTTATTTGATTTATACAGCACAAATGATCGAATTAATAAATGTAACTATAAGCTTTGCATATTAACATTAACTACGCGTCTTCAGTAACTGTTATAGTCAACTTGAGAAGAAAAGCTGCTGCATTAGGTACACTTCCACACTTGCCTCGCCAAAGGATGTTCGACGCGATGAAAAAATTTTGTTATATGCTGAAAACAACATCCTTTCGACGTCTAGTAATGTAATGTTGGCATAATTGAAATAGTCTTTAAAATTACTTAAAGAACGACACTAATATATAAAATGTGTTCAATTATTTCCCGTAACAAAACGTAAAATCACCAAAAAAAAAGTGCAGGATTTTTTATTCGTCGCAACCGAGTGACACGACGATACACTTTACCAGGTTGTTCAATAAGCCGTTCGGTAAGAAAAACACGATTTTATGGTTTGAAATACATTTTATTACTCAATCCTCCCTGAACTTCAATACACTTGTTCCAGTGATCTTCTAATTTATGGATTTCATTCCTGAAGTGAGAATACGGAATTTTTATTTTTCTTCCGTAAACCAGGTGTTTTCCCATGAATTTTTACGTCCGGTTACTCCAACTGTCAATGGAGACACCTATCGCACCATGATAACCGATTTTTTTTGTGCCCGCTCTTCATGATGTGAACGCTGTTTGGTTTCAACAGGATGGTGCACTTGCCAAACATCTCATGCCACAATCGATTTATTGCGTCAAACGTTTGATAGCCGTTTAATTAGCCGAAATGGTGATGCCAAGAAGCTGCGATTTGACACCGTTGGACTATTTTCTGTGGGGCGCCGTTAAAGACAAGTGTTATTCCGACAAATCAGAAACAATTGAGCATTTGAAGGCCAACATTCCTGATGCCATTGCCGAGATACGACCCCATACACTCGAAAAAGTGCTCGAAAATTGGTCCGATCGAACGGGGTACTTTGAGGCCAGCCATGGCTACCGCGGCTGGCCTCACAGTACCCCGTTCGATCGGACCAATTTTCGAGCACTTTTTCGAGTGTATGGGGTCGTATCTCAAGTCCCAGTATTATCTATAAAATCTCTAACTGTCAATTGACGATTTCTAAGAACGAGAGTACGAGATCTTTTAATTTATTAACGTAGTTTTCATCAGTTTATATTTAAAAGTGGTCCAGATCGCTCTTCATCTCCTAAGCGTTCTTTGCCTTCTTTGAACATTTTGTACCACTCACTCTTGTTCTCGACATTAAATGTTTTCAAGGTACCGGTAGTAAAACTTTAACTCCGAAAACAAAATTTTACGCGAATTATTTGCTCAATAAAATCACATATGAAAATCGCAGAAATTACATTTTAGTCACAGAAATTAAGTTTGTTGTTCATTAATAAGAATAAAACTTTGTACTAGTGTTAGACAGTGCTTCCAACCTAGTAAAAATTAGGTCGTATTAAATTATCCCGCGCAATCCCGATACTTTTTTTATTATACTAGTAGACAGCCAAAGGGAATATTTTGATAGGTATAATAGCTTCTAGAGTACGGTTCTGCAGGTACATTTTCTAAAAATATGAATGTCGAGAAATTATATTAACACACTCCGTATATTCAAATATTTTTCTGAACAACTTGGTCAAATCTAAAGTGTTCAAATCTACTAGCACAAGTGGTAGTCTGCGTTATGTCATTTCCCCACAAAAGCTCAGGATACTAAATGAACGATGTTCATCAAAACAATTCTTGGAAAGTTATAATCTACATTTTTACAAAGTTCTTTTGACGTGCGCTAACGCAAATAATGTCACTTCAGTACATAAATCACTTTCAACAGAAATTAACTGGTCAAACCACCGACAATATATACATACACGTAAAAAGACAGGAATATATACTTTCCGGCAAAAAAAATAAGCAACCATCAGCTACAGGCATTTGTATACGTTCTCAACTTTAAAAAAAGTAATTCGTAAAAAGAAAAATTTTTCTTTGATACATGAGTAAGCAAGCGATTTTACAAATAATATTTTTTTAATTCAAAATTTCAATTTCATATCTGACAAAAAAAATCATATTGCTACGCGCAAAACGCCCGTACATATTATATACAAAGGTTGTCAATGACTCACATCCTAAATGATCTTTGCTAATAATAATAGAAATATTTAGATTTTAGATTCTTAATAGTTTCGGTATTTCAGTTTTTACGCGTACATACATACGTACACAAATATTGTATTTATGAACCCATGAAATTACTTCATGAAAACGGAATTGTGAAGCTATAAATTTTAATAGTTTTCGTGTTTCAATGTTAACTAGAACTGTTTAAAAGATCTTTTTCGTAATTAATTACACGATGCTTGGACCGTTTATTAGATTATAAAAATGAGGTGCACACATTTTATCGCATAAAATGTATGCACTAATTTATATTTAGAATCCCTACAAACAATTCTTACAAATAATGTATAAATTTGAGGTTATATCGGGTATGAGATTTTATAATTGCATTCTACTTAGAAAATTAAGATGATTTTGCACAAAACTTATAAATACCATATGCTATCCTTCTAATTTTCAGTTATTTACACTTACACATACAAACATTTCAAAATATTTAACTTAATCGCCTTGGTTTGATGCGACTACTTCAAACGATTATTTTTTAGTATTCTAGTTACTTGCATAAATAAAATTAGCGAATAATACTCACAGAAGTTTAATTAAATCATTATTCGAACATAGCAGCGTTTTTCTCACATTCCAACATTTAATATATACAATTTCACAATTCAAAATTTTTTGACTTTGTAGGTCGTTCAAGAATACGAAAGAGCCGTTATTTTCAGGTTAGGTAGGCTTAGAACTGGGGGTGCTAGAGGACCAGGTATATTTTTCATACTTCCATGTGTGGATACTTATTGCAAAGTTGATTTAAGAACTGTGTCCTTTGATGTGCCACCGCAAGAGGTGAGTTTTCGACTTGCACAACTTCATATCAGCGATATTTTAAAAGAATGTTTTACAATTAATTTGTATGAAGTTAATGTCAATACCATACACTAAAACAATATTTCAGTCACAGCACCAAAAGAATCACTCAAATAGATGTTTTAAGTGTAATTAACGTATTGTTTTAATTAACCAATCACAAGTTAAATTTTTAGTTTTAGCGTTTTCCTGCTCATTTTCGATTGGTTGAAACAATTTTATTTTACAAACCGTTTACTAAAAAATAATATATTTTATTTTCATATTAATTCCAATATCTGTTAATTGATAATTGCTTTTTTTTCTATTTTGCGTTAATAATGAAGTCATTATGAAATACAGACCAATATTGAAAAGACTTCATTCGATGCGCTTTTTTCATTTTTCAATGTTGTCATTATTAAACAGCGGCGGGTATTTTATTTGCTGTCGTTTAATACATTTAACTATACATTTGATAGTTTTATTCATTACTACTAATAATAATTCCCAATAGGTCAAGGTGATAATTAAAATTATTGAGCTCAAAAAATGTAAAATAGAAAGAATTGTATAGAAAACTCGCTTCATGGCGCACTCGTTCGTTAAAAAACAAGCTCCTTCGGCGCAACTTGAACTCATGCGACAGAATGATGTCGGCTTATTATATTCGTCACTTCTAATATAATGAAACTATATTTATCACTTTATAGGCTCTAACAAAAGATTCTGTCACAGTTACAGTAGATGCAGTTGTGTATTACAGAATCCAAGATCCTTTAAACGCCGTAGTCAAAGTCACTAATTACAGGTAGATACATTAATTTTACTTTCTTTTCCCTAAATATAACTAGATGCACACATTTTAATCATTTTAATTATTACATTTTTAATATTAATCAAAATTAATATTTGTTTAAATTCAGAAAGGCATAGTTCAAATAAATTTCGAGATATTAAGCGAAATTTATATTTTTGTGACTTCAAAACTATTTACAATTAAAAAAAAATTCCCATTAAACTCACTAATAAACGACCTCCTTTAGCAATTCTACAAGACTGTTAGCCATGACGACTTTGAGAAATATCTTAGGTACAAGAAATTTAGCCGAAATCTTGTCAGATAGGGAAGCCATTTCTCACGCCATGCAAACATCACTAGATGTCGCCACGGATCCCTGGGGAGTCAAAGTAGAACGAGTAGAAATGTTAGTTTCAAATAATTTACCATAAATTTTGCTTCTTTTTACTCATTAAATATTTTATCGTAGTAAAGATGTTAGTTTACCACAGCAACTTCAAAGAGCTATGGCGGCCGAGGCTGAAGCTTCCAGAGAAGCTAGAGCTAAAGTCATAGCCGCCGAAGGTGAGATGAAGGCCTCCAGAGCTCTGAAGGAAGCATCAGATGTAATTAACGAAAGTCCAGCAGCATTGCAGGTTAGTTTTCCCTTTTCTCCTCGTAAAAAAGAGGTTATTCATTTACTTTTTTTACAGCTACGTTATTTGCAAACTCTGAATAACATTTCCGCTGAAAAGAATTCGACGATCATATTTCCGTTACCTTTGGATCTCCTGACGCCTTTTTTCAGAGGTGGTACGCAAGTAATTTGATAAAGGCCATATTTTTGTTTAGATGCCATTCAAAATTAATAAATAAGGTTAGATTATAAGGGAAAATGCTTCAATGTTAAAAACAATAAGTTCAATAAATATACAAATAAAATTTATTACTACAAAGAGAAGTTATAGTGTTTCTTACAATAAATCCACTTTAAATAAGGTTTCTTTTTAACTAAGTTAAATTGTATTGGAATTTATTCATTTTATTTTATATTTATTATAATTTAAAGAAATACTTTTTACAACATATTGAAAGAACACTTGATAATTAATATTTGTAGAAACCAAATATGAACAACATACAAAAATGATTATGAATTAGCTTACAAATCTAGAAGCTTTGTACTATATATGTATATAACGATTAACGTTGGTACGTAGGTTTTCACGGTCAAAATTTGTCGAGTGTTTCTTTCGGGAGTTGCGTCGCGTAGATATCATTGAGCCCGGGCAAAGGCTATTCTTTAGACGAGTGTTTTGCAATCTCGTTGTTGCCATTCTCATGTCGTTGAGTATGGCACCAGTGAAATAGCCAAAAGCTCATCTAGAGAATGTCCCTTTGCAGGGCTTAACGGTACTACACGGCACAACTCCCGAAAGAAGCAGGACCACTTAAAGAAAATATTCTAAAACCGAAGTCTCAATCCACTTCTTCTTGAACAACTTAATAGGTATTTGGCCTTTTTAAGATAGTTTATAGAATTTATTCCTTTTAGAATCTATAAAAAAACTTAGCCATTACCTTGCTCGTTGACGAAATGTCTTAGAATTCTTTGGAGAAAGGCTACTATGATGTTTCCAGCTGTCAGATTGGCGTCTGGTTTATACCTTTAAAGTGCATGATAGGTATTCAATGCATCGAGCTCAAGAACGATGCCAAGAGAAAAGTTACTACACTATGACTATTTTGTATATTGTAAGACACGATATCTGAATGTCAAGCACGAGGAGATATTATTACAGTACAAAAACTTTCTTTCGCATTTAAATTACTCTCGTATAACTAATATCTTGCCTGGAAAAATCATCAAAAGCCAGGGAAAAATGAGTAAATGTAACACCGAATGACGATCACCTATAAATGGCTATGAAACTTTACAAATACGAATCGAAATTAAAAATATGTTTGTAAAAAAATCGATCGCAGACATGACGGAAAATTAATTTTAAGTGAGTGAGCAAGGTTCAACAGTCTATAATAGTCGGCAAACGGATTGCACTCAGATGTTATTTCTTAATAGATCGCACATACATGTATCTTGGCTGACTACGTTTATTCCAAGCTAGTTCATGTAACTAAGAATATACCTAATTCATATAGGATAAGTTCCCAGAAGTTCAATGACGATCTAATTCTTAAAAAAGTACTCAAATCAAACTTTCGCATGTCATGTTGAAAAATGTATATTAAATATTGGATCTGGGAAAAAGTTCGTGGCGTTTTTCCCGATAGATGGCATTGGTTGCCGATAACTAAAGAACAACAAGTCACAGCGACACCATCGACGGCTCGTTTTTTAGATGACCTTCCGAACGTTAGTTTGAGCGTAGAAACATTGTAATCGGTGCAGTGGTTGGAAAGTTATTCGCACTTGAAAATGGAGAAGAATAATGAGAAATTTCGCTATATTCTGCAATATTATTATGATAAGGGGAAGAACGCTGCGCAGGCTTGTGATAAAATTTGTGCTGTGTACGGTGAAGGTACTTTATCGAAATCTGTTGCGCGGAAATGGTTCGCTCGCTTTCGTTCTGGAAATTTCAATGTGAAAGATGAGTCACGCTCCGGTCGTCCAATCACTGAAAAATCTGATGGAATTCTTGAAAAAGTCCAACAAGATAAGCATATCAGCAGTGTCGATATTGGCATGGAGCTAGGCATTGACCACAAAACTGTTTTGAACCATTTACACAAAGCTGGTTACAAAAAAAAGCTTGACGTATGGGTTCCTCATGAGTTGAGCGTGAAAAACATGATGGACCGAATTAACATCTGCGATGCGCTGCTGAAACGGAATGAAATCGAGCCGTTTCTGAAACGTTTAATAACCGGAGATGAAAAATGGATTACGTACGATAATCGGAAGCGTAAAAGATCGTGGATAAAGGATGGTGAGCCGTCACAAGCGTTCGCTAAGCCAACATTGACGCCAAAAAAAGTGATGCTGTGTGTATGGTGGGACTGGAGGGGAATCGTCCACTACGAGCTACTTCCAACTGGTCAGACGATTGATTCTCAACTCTACTGTGCACAACTAGAGAGATTACGCCAGGCGATTGAAAGAAAACGGCCCGAATTGATTAATAGGAAAGGTGTTGTCTTCCATCATGACAACGCCCGACCACACACTTCTTTGATGACCCGTCAAAAATTGAGAGAGTTTGGTTGGGAAGTTTTGATGCACCCACCTTACAGTCCGGATATAGCACCCTCTGACTATCATCTGTTTCGATCTCTGCAGAACTCTCTCAATGGAATTAAGTTGGTTTCAAAAGAAGCCTGTGAAAACTACTTGATTCAGTTTTTCGACCAGAAACCACAGAAGTTTTTTACCGATGGGATCATGGATCTACCAAAAAAATGGCGAAACATTGTCGATAATAATGGAGCATATTCGGTTTAAATGAATTCGTCCACGCGCCATGCGGGGACCAGTTGAATTTTACTGAAAAAACGCCACGAACTTTTTCCCAGACCCAATATAATATGTAAATGTACAATTATGAATATATTTGTATATGAGTATATAAAATCTCAAATAGTATAATAAATTATAAACAAACTATATTCTAAACCCGTCCTCTTTGATATCGCAAGGCAAAACTATTTCCGGGCACCCTTCTTTTAATTTTAAAATTATAGTATCGCCACAGGACTTCCCTGCCCAATTCTTCAGGAACTTTAATCTGAACCACCTCTTTACCGCTGCCTATATTTAATATGTGTGGCGCCAAATTGTACTCATAAATTTCCTTAATTTTATTGCTAGATTTGTCAGTGGTTTGGGAACGCGGCCTTTCACTTTTGAACGTTTCCATCGGTTTATTGCAAGTATCACAGCGGCTAATGCCGAAAGAGTCGCTATTTAAAGGTTGCGGCTTTAATCTATCGTCTACGACGAATCTATGCATGCATTTGTGGTCTGCTACGGCCGGTGCACTCATGCCTTTCATCGAATAACAGTCGAAATATTGCTCTTTCCGAAACTTCGCGATTTCTTTAAAATCCTTGTAAGATTTGGGTTCGTCACTTTTTCTGTTCTTATCATCTTCGCGCGTTTGGAATTTTTTTTCGAATTCTTCTATTTTATGGAAGTCCTCCGACTTTGACTCGTAGTCATCTCTAATGTCCGTATAATCTAAATTGTTTTTGGGAAAATCTGTTTCGGCTGTTTTATTATAATATAAACACGTTTTCGCTTTTTCTTCGGGTTCTTTAGGAATTCTCTTGACGCCGTGATTCTGCTTCCATCTACATTGACAATTAAGATTTCGTCTTAAATTCAACCGATCTCGATCATGTTCTTCTCGAATTTTAGGGCCAATTTTTAGCAGCGGTAAGTTAGGACTTTCTCTGCAATAGCATTCTTCACAATGTGACGTCACTTCGCTGCCTTTCGACGTCAGTACCGCCGATTTTATAGTTCTTTTTTTGTTATATTGAGGTATAGTGGACGTGTTGCTCGTGGATTTTTCCGAAATTTGCTCCAAATCTGGGGCGAGTAATGAGGAAACGTTACTGGAGTTGTTTCTGGTATGCCATATGAAGGATGATTTTGTGAATGCTCCTTTGGGGTATCTGCAAGAAATTTCAGAATCTTCTGTGATTTTCAGCATTTATTTAATAATACGATGTTCAATTTTAACTAGATTTTATTTATAAAAAAGTTACTAATAAATGAAAGCAGCAACTAAGGAAATAGGATTTGTAAGTGACGAATATCAGAGACGATCGACACCGTCAATAAAGGGTGACAAAATACCAGGTGTACCGGAAAGTCATTACCGATTTTTTCGTAAAAAAACTACGTAATTTTCAAGAAAATGGAAAAATTTATTTATCCAAAGTATTGGCCATTTGATTCTACACATCTTGCCCATCTTTCAGGCAATTTACAGATGCCATCCCAAAAAAAACTGTTTGTCCTTTGAGCAAAACCATTCATAGAGCCATTTTCTAACTTCTTCGAAATTGACGAAGTGCTGCTCTGCAAGCACGTGTCCCATTGATGTGAAAAGGTGATAGTCGGACGGGACAAGGTCTGGAGAGTACGGCGGGTGCGATATCATGTCCTATCCAAGTGTGTTCGACGCTTTCTTGACCGGTTCTTCTATATGAGACGGCGCGTTATCGTGCTGTAAAATCATTCTACAGTATTTATTATATATTTTTTGAAAAACGTCCAGAATGGGCCGGAAGATTACTGTGTCTTCAGGGCCCATTCTGGACGTTTTTCTATCAATGCATGATTCGAATTGATAATTTATTGACGGTAGCAATTAGTATTAATTATTTCAATAAGTTTCAACAGTTGTATTACGAACTGTTGAAACTCTGGTCCCACCAAACACAGGACATTGTCTTGCAACCAAAACTATTTGGCCTTGGAGTCAATAGGCTGGCTTCGCCAGGTGACAACCATGACTTTTTGCGCTTAGGGTTTTTTATATAAATCCATTTGTCGTTACCCGTTACTATTCAATGCAGAAATTACTTCAGATCATATCTTTGAAGCAGCATTTCACAGACGATTTTTCAATTTTCCATTTGCTTGTCATTCAATTGGTGTGGCACCCATTTTCTCATCTTTTGGATTTTTCCCATTGCTCATAATTGTTCGCTAATCGTTTTTGGGCAACAATTAACGTTTCTGATAATTGCTTTTGAATTTGAGTTGGGTCTTCATCCAATAGCTCCTGCACTTTCACATCTTCAAATTTTTCGGTCTATCAGAATGTTCTTTGTCTTGCACATCGAAATCACTACTTTTGAATTGTCAAAACCACACCTCACATGTTTTTATGATTGGACCATACTCGCCGCAAGTTTCTATCAGTAAACGATGACTTTCAGCGGCTTTTTTCTTTTGATTAAATAAGAAAAGTAATGCGTGCCACAATACACGAAACTCGACATTTTCAAAGTGGTATAAATCTATGACGGTGTTACTTTCGCGAAATATAAAATTTATGGCTTTAAAGCTTGATGTCAGTAGAATAAAGTGGCATGTGTGTCAAATCATAACATCGCATACTTAAGCCTAGCGACATCTGTTAGAAAAACCTGTAATGACTTTCCGGTACACCTGGTGTTAAAATTAATATGTATCAGCGAAATAGGACCTACATAAATTCGTCCTTCATTTTTATGTTCTTAATAGAAACCTCAATTTAATTTGAAAATAAACGAAAAACAGTATTGTAATGTTAAATTAAATATCAACTATATAAAAGCAAACACAATTTTTTTACAGTCAATCTATCAACATTTCACAAATCAATACTTTTTACAAGGACTACCAATTATTAATTTACAATCAATTAAACATAACTTACCCACTCTTTTTACAACAACACTCACAATTCATTCTTTCTTAGTAGTTTTCCTCTAAAAAAAGTTCGGAGGCGCTTATATTGTCTTATAAAAACATATAAAATCCGGTTGTCATTTTCCCCGCAAGAGATGTTTGAATTGCCGGATTCCGGTTGCCAAGTAAACGATTTCAAATACGTCATGAAATACATTTGCTATGAAAATTTTATATATACACACATTTTACAGTTTAAAGTATTAAAACAATGCCTCAAAAACAAATTTTGAAAAGGGCATGTAATTTCGAATGACAATTGCAATCATGTATTAATTGAAGATAAAGATTAAAAATTGTTTGAAATATTATTGTGTAAAATTGAGCAGAACCTCGAAAAAAACAAAAATTACTGGAATGTACTTCCTGTGCTGTAAAAAAATAGTTATCGTATTTGAGATAACTTGACAGTAATATTTTTTAACACGAAACATTGCCACAAATAACTAAATTGGCGAATTATTTCAATTCAACAACAAATTATTTAATTATATAGCTTTATGTAATTTTTAAAATAATATGTGGTTACGAGGCAACAGAATTAACTTTGTGGTTGAAGGAATTTTCCGCTTTTATATTCTGAAATTGGAATTATATAATATGATAGATACATACACAGCCTGTCGCAGAGAAAATTAAACTAAAATTCATTTACTTTATTCAAAATAGTCGCCTTCGGCTTCAATACAACGTTTTGCACGGTCAATTAACTTGTCGAATGAATTTTTAAGTTGGGGATGTCTTTCAAGATCACTGTCGACGCCTTTTTAATGGAGAATAGATAGGAATCACAGGGAGCAAAATCCGGTGAATGATTGTTGGTTAAAATGCTATTTATAATTAGAAAATCAGTGATAAGCGTTAAGCGATGAGATGGTGTATTATCATGTAACAAACGCCAGCTACAATTTTCGCGATATTAAGTGCGCACACGACGAATACGCACCAAAAGACGCTTCATAACATACAGCATAGACTGTTTGACTAGTTGATACAAACTCTTTCTGCACTATTCGTTTTGAATACTAAAAACAAATTAACATTGCCTCACTTTTGACTTCTCCAAACGGCTTTTTTTCGGTCTTTCTTCTCTTGGATTCAGAGTTTTGGCGCTTGGTCTCTGGTGCATATTGAAAACACCACGTCTCATAGCCAGTTACAACAGAATATCTGCAGTTTTCGTCCTTTTTTGAGTTTTTAGTCAAGTCTGTACAATGTTGAATTCAGTTAGCTTGTGTGGTATAAACCTTGTACAAATCTTTCTCAGTTCCAAATGCTGTGTTAAAACGCGATGAATTGAATCTTTGAAAACATTTAAATCCATTCCCACGTATCGAAATGAGGATTTCGGCTCATTTCTTAAAAATTCACGCACAGGTTGGATGTTACTTTCCGTAACCACAGATTTTTTTGCAGCAGGATGTATATGATCGCATGACTATCTTTAAATCGTTGATACCACTCATACACACTCCTACGTGATAAACACGCCTCACCATACACTTATTTCATCAAATTAAATGTTTCAGTAAACGATTTACCGAGTTTAAAACAGAACTTGATATTTGCTCTTTGTTCAAAATTCATTTTTCGATCAATGCCAAATACACACTGCTACTTTATGCGTAATTTCTCTGCTTCTGATAAAACAAATGTCATGATATTTTGACATAACATTGGTGAAAGATCTACCTTACCGACGCATATTTCTTAATACATGGCGCCATTAAGAATTACTATTTTAAAAAGTTTGATTTTCTCTGCAACGGATTCTGTATGTACATATACTGTAATAAAACATTTAGTTATTGTCTTCATTTGTAAGCATGTACGTTAAACAATAAGTGCTTAATAAATTCATACGTTAGCAACATTTTGTCACATTTTACATAGCGCTATTTATGGTTATTTTGTTACTGTCAACCACATCCCCCATCTTTTGTTACCAACATTATTAATAAAAATGTAACAATATAGCATAATTTAATAATTAAATCGTTTTCAGAAGAACAAATTTCAAGTTTATTAAACCATATGTATCATTTTACAATGTAAAACACAATTATTTCTTAAAACATACACATGCAATAAAGAATGATGTGGATATAATTACTAAGTATAATATGAGATATATTTAATTTTATTTCTCCGAACATTCGGTCATTATACAAATCTCCTTAATATATAATTAACCAGAAATTCCTTCCTGTCTTTCACCGTGAACTTAGGTTCACTGAAATTGTACTTCTGGGACTCAATAAATTGTAATGGACAATATGATGTTTTATTACCACCTTCGTCAACAATCCTACAAAAGAAAAGAAACAAATTATGACAGTAATTTAAGTTTATTTAATATATTAGGTGCGCAACTAAGTTCTCGCTGTTTTTTTGATGAAAATGCAACTTTATTGTGAAAAAATGTTTACAAATGAATCATTCAAAATATTACCCATCGCTAGCGATAACTTTTTCCCATCTTTCTGGCAGAGCTCGAATACCGTCACGGTAGAAGGGTTCGTCTTTTGAGACTATCCACGAATCAAGCCAATTTGAGATGTCATCATATGAGCAGAACTGCTGATTAGCCAGACCATCTGCCATCGAACGGAACAAGTAATAATCGGACGGCGTAATATCTGTGGAATATGGCGGGTGGTGTAGGACCTCCCATTTGAGCGTTTCTAAGTAGGTTTTAACGGGTTTGGCAACGTGAGACCGAGCGTTGTCATGCTGTAGAATCACTTTTTCGTGCCTCTACTCGTATTGTGGCCGCTTTTCGCGCAGTGCTCGGCTCAGTCGCATCAATTGAGTTCGATACCGTTCCCCAATGATGGTTTCGTACGGTTTCAACAGCTCATAATAAATAACACCGCCCTGGTCCCACCAAATACACAGCAAAACTTTCGCAGCGTGAATATTCGGCCGAACCGACAACGTAGAAGCATGACCGGGCAGTCCCCATGATTTTCTTCTCTTTGGGTTGCTGTAATGAATCAATTTTTCATCACCCCTAACGATGCGATGAAGAAAACCCTTCCTATTTTGCCGTTGGAGCAGTTGTTCATAGGCGAAAAAATTACTCTCAACGTCTCTTGGCTTCAAATCATAAGGAACCCAAGTTCCTTGTTTTTGAATCATTCCCAACGCATGCAATAGCTGGGAAATGGCTCGGCGGGAAACTCCTAATGCTGAAGTAGGCTCTTTTTGCGTTTGGCACGGATCCTCATCGAGCAATGCCACCAATTCAGCGTCTTCGAAGGTTTTTGGTCTTTCCTTCACGTGAAAGGTCGTCAACATCGAAATCACCGTAGAGCAACATTTCCGTAAACTTTTTGGAGTTCTCGATGCGCTTCAGCCGCCGTTTTCTTCGAACGAAAGAAGAAAAGTAACTCTTCCCGCAAATGACGATTATTTGGCACAAAATCAGACATTTTCACACAACCAAAAGTATATGACGCAAAAACAAAAATCACTAATGTGTCAAAGCGGTTTGTTTGCCATATGTCTAAGCTTGGTTCATGACGTTTTGGTTATGTCACAATCGACCAACACTTACTACTGGAGCCATCTCTTGAAAAAACAGCGAGAACTTAGTTACGCACCTAATATTTTGCAAAAATATTCGCACCTTTGTTTCTCTGAACAATTAGGCGTCTCTTGGAAACAAAATATTTTAGCTATATTAAAAAAGACAGCGCCTATGGTGTTTCCAGTTTCAGTTCCGGAATCATGCAAGCATTTTTGAAATTTCGTATCGCAGCCACAGTGAGACCTAAAAATATTTTGAATAAGCTTTATGTAATAATAATGGCACAAATGAAAAAAAATCATAATTTTAGAAGCGGTTTTTTTTTTACTTTACTGTGTTGGCTATACATAATTTTGTTTTATAAACGTCATCTTTGAAATAATATAAAACATAATTATAAATCAGATAGAAGGTATTGTAATTTTAGTATGTAAAAGAAATTGAATTTTGGGTATATCTTCGCTTTAAAGAAATCGACAATGTTAATAATAATAAATTCTGAGTTCTGTTTAAATCACAAATTAACTGAAAAATAAAGAATGATGTGTACAAGGTTAAATTAGCAGAACGATAATTTTATTTCGATCTTCAGAGAATAATTTAAAACGGCGTCGATTTAAAATATTGTATAAGAATATAATTAGCAAACAAACTCAGTATGATATTATTTCACCTTGTAAACGAAGATGTGTTGCAAAATTCTCCTCTGCATTCGCCTGCTGCCATCGAATTCGGACAATTGTCATGGTCTCTACAACAACTATCTTCTACGGCATGCGTTCCTAGTTCAGTATAATTTCTAGCTTTGTTTCCTGTAAATGCATAAAGTTATAAATCTCTTCAGAGAAACCGTGCAAGATAACGAGAATCCATCCCAATGCACATATAAATTGTGATAAAAAAATTACGAAAATTCTCAAAAATTATTGGCAATTCGGGAGTAGGTATTTTTAGTTTATTAAGTTTATCGCATGTTGTTAGAAGCACCAGGACCTGTCAGTGTGTTTCGAAGACTTACCGTATCCTTTAGTAGTTTCTGTATTATTACCAAATGATAATATTTTTCACTATTACAAAGCATCGTCAGAATATCGTTTTTAGATATGCTCTATACAATTTTGTTGCGAGCAGCATGTCGCTTGTATTAAGAAAATATTATGCAAATTAACGTTTTTACACATTAACAACGTGTCATTGAACTTTTTTAGATCTTAGAAATGTGGTTTTCAAGTCATCTGGCAAAAGTAAGGTTTTAATTCTGTGAACGCCAACGAACGAAACTGTGACCTTTTCAAATCTATTGCCATACCCATGTCTCATCAGAGTATATTCTCTAGTTTCATTCTTTTAATTAGACCTAACAACTTCAAGAACGTGATACACTCCCAGTGCATTGATCCAACATGATCTCGAAGTGCCAACAGTGAGACGGAATTCAAAAGTTTAGTAAAAAATGTAGCGATAAAATTAGATGATATTCTAATCTGCTTGCTAGCGAATTAATGAAAGAAAACTTAGACTTGCAGGTTTTCCAACTAGATTTAATTAGTGTATCTAACAGTGTTACTTCTATTTGTCATATATATGTACTATCACGTAGTTATTAAATAGAATAAGAAAGAATATTTATAATCGAATAGGCAAAATGGTGGAACGGCAAATTGTCTGCTTATTTACGAACGAAAACATTTTCCAAACTACCATATACGGACCAAATCGAGATTATTGGGATGTACTCTGTCAAAATCTATCGAAAAGTGGTCGATCACGAGAGTTAGCTACAGCCATACTGCAATAAAGATTTCGTACTTTGCCAACTATCGTATTGGAGCGTCTAAACTTATAAACTTACTCGTTCTTTCCATGCTTATCACACCACTACTGTTTGAGAGTTGAAAAGAAACAACTTAATATAAAATACAACTTCAAAGAAGTCTCCAACGTTTTCTTCTGAGAGACATTCATTTTGCTGGAAGTAAAACCATCGTTATGAATGATGAGAAATATTTTACATCGTGGAAATTCCTGGTGATGCTGCGTCTTTACATAAAAAATGTTAATGGGACTCCCAACGAAGTAAAATATAAAACCAAATTCTCAGAGAAAGTATTAGCCTGGCACGCTATTTCTGAGGTAGGTATTTTGGACCCCTCCACAAGACATTTAAGAGGAAAAGCGGTAACCACCGACCTTTACTGTAAACGTTGCTTATGGAAATTGATTGATTTAGCCAATCCGCATCATCAAAATGATGAAATCATATTTCGGCCAAACTCTGCTTCAAGTCATTACAGCCTTGTAGCAATGCAATGGTTGGAGGCGCACAACATATCTTTTGTGTCTTGTGCGCATAACCTAATAAACGTGCCTCAAAAGATTAATAAGAAAGGTTAGAAGACCTAAAATGGGGACCAGTTAGGAAACGGAATTCGAACTACATTAAGAGAAATTGACTAACGTTTTATAAGCATTCTTGAGCAAACTTCCGAGTTCACGGTAACGTACAGTCGCTGTCGCTGGGAATGCTGGATAGATGCGAATATAAATAAAATAAGTAATGTATGTAATTCTAACGAAAGAAAACAATTTATAAATTTATTTACACCCATCGTTGTTAACAATCTATCTTCGCGAGGCATTTTCACGTCACTGATGTGATGTAAGCTATCAGTAATGTCTGCACGCGTTCGCTCTCCCATCGGTTCTTGTCGCTGGTTAATCGAACGAATGTTCAACCTTACTTATGAGGCGTCTGAGTAAAATTGCGTCGAATTACACAATTTGGGCCATCACGTATTATTTAAGTCTTGTTTAAGATTAAACTTTATTAATTATTTTGTAAAAAAATGTAATAAAATAGTTTTTCTAAAGAGTAAAATTTTATTTTTCAGAAAATCCCGAAACTTTTGATTCACTCATTAACACAGATTATATGGCAAAAGAAGTTAAAAAAAGTCCAAATTTTTTGTTCATGTTCTGTCTAAATACTTCTGCAGTGCGGTTGCTGTTAATTGCATTTTTAAAACACTTACCTCTTCCACACCACAACGTCCCAGGATATATGAAACCATACTTGTCATTGCCAAATAAGTTAAATCTAGAACTTAACATGCACGTCGCTTGAAGTTCCTGCAACTCCCTATCGCTTAAAATGGTAAATTTGTCGTGTTCTTTTTCAAAAAGCTTAGTAATGTCTTCTCTAAAATTAGAATTAAAAATTGAACAAATCAAACCTTTTTTTTAGTTTTTGTTATAAATACTCTTCAAGATATACGTCACAAGTTTCCTCAGTAAACTGAAGCACCGTCGATATGTTAGCATTTGTCAGATACAGGGTAGCTTCCACCAAGCAATTAAAATTTAAAATTAGTCCGAACAAGATGTAAAAATAGAGCTGAAAGTTATACGATAATATTTAGTAAGTTGAAGGCGATATGCTATTAAAATACAATAAATTTTATTAGTAATTTTTTGCACTTTTATATATATATATATATATATATATATATATATATATATATATATATAATTTAAAATAACTACATGCAAAACTTACCTTCATTTTTAAGATGATTTGGATTTATAATATTTTTTCAGTAGTCTGTAAAAGATTAAATAAATATGTGAATGTTCGGTAACAAAGACATCAATCGAAATATATGTTTACAGCTAGCTAATGCAAAACTGCATACCTGACAAGTTTTTACGTTGTTGGAAAAAAGTAAAATTAGACAGTTTTTTTATGTGCATTTGTAAACAAAACTATGCTGAAAACCGTCAATTATAAATTTATTATTCTTTTGTAGAATATCTTAGTAAAACATTTACACATTCTCTAATTTCGATAAGAAATAAACAAGAACATCAATATACAGGGTACATTGAAAAATCTTGGGATTCATTTCGATGTGGACAAAAGAAAAGAAATAAATGAAAAACCTATACAAAGAGTACTAGGAAATTTTGCAATATGACGCAACAATGAATCGTATTATCGGTTATTCATTAGCAGTGAGAGTGTAAACTGCTTGCGATAGCATTGTGCTCATGAAATGAGATAAGGGCTGTTTTGCGTTATAATTTCGTGCGTGGTTTAAACATAGACCAGTGCTTCGAAGAAATGACTCTTGCACTAGGTGATGTTTGTCCATATCACACAACGATATTCAGGTGGTATAGAGATTTCCACAGGAGAAATACAACTGCGGAGGATGCTGAGAGGCCGGAAAAGCCACGAATGTCAGTTACGGAGGAAAGCGTTACTACTGTGGGGAAAATGTTTGGCGAGGACAGGCGAGTGGCCTACCAACAGATAGAGGGCACTTCAGGCCTAAATGCACCAGCAATTCGTTCGATTCTACATGATTATTTGCACGTGAAGAAACTTTGTTCTCTCTGAGTGCCGCATCGACTAACTGAAGAGCAGATGACACGACGTGTGACTTGGTGTCGGGAGATGCTAAAAAAGTTTAATAAGGGACAATCTCGGTATGTGGGCAACATCGTGACAGGTGACGAGACTTAGTCGTACTATTAGGATGTGCCAACTAAAGCTCAAAACAAAATTTGGTTCATTGATGATGAGGACACACTCGTAGTTGTCGGAAAATCCCGATCTGTAAAGAAGAAAATACTGTATTTTTCAAATCGAGTGGAATTGTGGAACGCGTCGTTTTGGACACACAGAAGACAGTCACAGCTAAGTGGTATACTGAACAGTGCCTGCCTAAAGTCATTGGTTCTATGAAGAACCTGCGGCCAAAGTCAAGAATGGACACCTGGTTCCTCCATCACGATAATGCTCCAGCTCACCGCGCCAAAGCCTGCACTGAATATTTAACCACTGAAACTCGGCAGAACTAGTTTAAAGATTAGTTTCGGAGGATAGAGAGGTGTATTGAGTGTAGAAGAAATTACTTTGAAAAAATTAAATAACAAAGCTGTATTGCAAAACTTTCCTAGTACCCTTTGTATATGTATAATGTACGACAAAAAACAGATCATTCTGTAAAAGTATATATTTTTAAACCAAATTTTATACAAAGTTCTCCTGCGTTGAGAATAATAAATGATTAAATTTTTATTGAAAACTTTGTAAATATTTACGTCATTTTTTGTTGAACTTTAACAAAAAAAATCGTTTTTCTTTTCTTTATTTTGAATCAGTTTAGTTTAGTTATTCGATTATAGTAGTCTATTGTTGTGAAGTAGTGTATTAAAATGCTAAGAGTTCGAAGACAACCAAATTATCAGTGAATTGCAGTTAGTTATTCGTTGTTAGAGAAATTAATCTCAAGAAGGTAGGCAACATCGTAGACGAGGCTTTAGGCGATCGAGAAGATCCATCGAACTTGAAGGTAGGAGACGAAAATTGTTTGCTCTGGAATAGGCATAGTACATCAAGGTATGTGGGAATGTCTTCTTGACAGAGATAGACTATAGAATAAACTGCGTATTTGTTCGTCTGGGTTAATATCCTATCGTCCAAGAATAATGCTGCCTCTCACTAATCGGCATCGTGCCCTTAGATTAGAATGGTTTAATATACGAGGAAATTGGAGCTAGCATTGCAAATAGGATTTCTTTAGTATTTCTTCGACACCATTTAAAGCTGAAAGACATATTTACGAAATTCTGGAACCATTAGCCCTACCATGTATTCAAAGGCTAAATATGCTAAATGCCAGCAGGGCAATGTCCGTCCTCGTGTTGCGGCTATTACATTATTATATTACGATTCCTGCAATAGAACAACATCAATATTCTCAATTGGCCTGACTGATCGCCATACCTATCGATCATAAAACATATCTGGGATATGATAGGTCGAAGGGTTGGTAAGCTTCCCAACTTTTCAATGAACGTGCAACAGTTACTTCATGTCCTATAAGTTGCTTGAAATAAACTACACAGAAGCACGTAAATTATCTTATTTGAAGCATATGCGGGGGAATAGTAGAATCATTTCGTTTACATGAAGCGCCAATTCATTAAATTTTCTCCATAAGGGATAAAAATTTTTCCATGAAAATTGAATTATTTATTATTCAACATTTGTATGAAATTTGGTTTATTCCATGATTCGTTTTCTTTTTATCACACAGTATAGTTTTTCATTTAATTCTCCCTTTTATAGACATTTTTGAACGTTTGTGGAACCGTTACAACGCTTATGTGAAATCTTAGTTACTTCTTCGTTCGTTTTAGTTTGATTTTTATTTTTGGGGACGAAAAAATCTATTGGAGCTAAATCTGACGAATGTGGATGTTTGATCGCTAATATAAACGTATTGGTTTGAAGCAAACTAGTAATTGAATTGGTAAAGATCTGGATGCGCGCGTTATAATTGTCTAAAACGCTATTTCAAATCTCTAGGCCTATAACTGCATTGATCATTTGACATAGAAAAGTAATAAAAACTGAATTAAGCCTTGGTTATCTGCATATTTTTGGTTTTTAGCTCATAACTCAGAAGAATTAGAAAGAAAACTTAGAATCATCCTATTCCGCGGTTTGTTGTTTAATAGATGAATTGTTTTGGAAACGTCATGATTAGTCTCAAATAAAAATTAATCAAAAAAGGTAAATAAAACCGTTTTCACAATAATATTCGTATTCTGTACACACATTTTGACAACTAACTTGTCATCATCAGTAGATAATTAAATGCCGTGTTGCACCTGGATCCGCTGTAAAACTCTCACAGCAACGAATTTTTTGTACCCGACATTAACCGCCAAAAACCAAAGACACACTGTAGATTCGTTTTACATAATTTAAAATGTATTTTTGACTTAAAACTAACCACTTATCTTAAAATACACTCCCCCCTGCCCCTTACACATGCAAATCTTGTTTAACGGTGTTTAACACATAGTTTTTGTCGTTTGAAATAAATATGCTTTCATAGCTATCTAATTTACGATGATTATTTATATTTTTGATTAAATGTAGACAATCCGCGATTACATTATGAGTATTTTCTAGCACGTGCTTTGCTAAACTTGATTTCTCAGGTCGATTGAACCTAATGCGGGCCAAATGTTCTTTATAGTGGATTTCTATCGAACTTTTTGTTTGACAATGTGTTGTTTATTGCAATTTAGACATTTTATTTCGTAAATCTTCGTTTTCTGATTTATCTCGACTTAACTAACGAAAGACAAAGTCGTTGCAAACAAAACTTTCTAAGATATTCAGATATCCTTTCAAAATTTTTATACGAAGGATGATTAAATAATTTCATCGGCAAAATATAGGTAGCCCTATTTTTTTGTTTTCGTAAATGGATTTATTCGAAACATTTGCGTGGGAATAATTTTCGCCATCATCTGAGACTATACTATTCCATGTCTGCATGAAAAGCAAGCAAATGCAAACTTTTAAAGCTAGATTGAATATCTGTTTGTATAATAAAATTAAACTATGTATTAGAGTGTAACAATCAATGACGTTTTTAATTCTACATTTTAAAAAGTACTTTAAATTATTCATGAAAAAGAAAATGTATTTTGCACAGATAGTAGTAAAGTGGAAGGAAGTGAGTAGCTCATGCCGCGAACGCAATATTAATATATGGATTCTATTACAAATCGTCAACTAAGAATGTCTAAAATCGACATTCATACTTGGCATTTATTTTTTTAGTTATCTGCTTTTGATTCACTGGATAGACCGATTTTTTTTTAAATGCAGATTTTGCTGACTAGATGAATGTATTTCCAAGAATTCTACTATATCTAGCTTATATTAAAAGTTGACCTAGAGATGGCCGTAGTTGTTTGAAAAATATCACTCTATTAGAAAGTATACAATCTATAAAGCATATGTTTCAATTTTGAAGACGCCACGTTGTTTAGTATTCGTTTGGCAGCCATCAATAGTGAATGTTTTCAGAGAATTTGTAAAAATGGAGAAAATTGGTCATCGTTACATGATACAATACTTTTATTTGAAAGGGCTCAGCTCAACCGTTTTAAAAGCTGAACTGGATTCTACTTTGAGTGAGTCTGCTCCTTCGTTTACAACAATGAAATGTTGGGTAACAGAGTTTAAACGAGGCCAAGACGAGTATCGTAGTAGTCGAACAAATGAGGCGACGACTCCAGAAATGGTAAAGAAAATCCACAAAGCGGGACTGGATGATCGTCGACTGAAAGTGCGCGAACTAGTAGACATAGTAGGCATTTCAAAAAGTGCGGTACATCGCATATTATCTGCAAATTTGGACATGAGAAAGCTGTGTGCAAGATGGGTGCCGCGTTTGCTCAAATTCGAGCAAAAACAGTGTCGTGAAGATGTTTCACTTGACTGTTTAACGATGTTTCACAGCAACAAAGCAGAATTTTTGCGCCGTTTCATAACCATGGATGAAACATGGGTCCATCACTTCACACCAGAGACAGAAGAACAATCAAAACAATGGACTCAAAAGGGAGAACCGGCTCCAAAGAAGGCGAAGACCGTTTCATCTGCAGGCAAGGTCGTGGCATCGGTTTTTTGGGATGCACGTGGGATAATTTTCATTGACTATCTTGGAAAAGGAAAAACCGTCAACGACGAGTACTATGCGAACTTATTGCAATGTTTGAGCGAAGAAATCAAGCAAAAACGGCCGCATTTGGCTAAGAAGAAAGTGTTGTTTCATCAAGACAATGTACCAGCTCACAAATCCGTTATTGCAATGGCCAAAATTAATGAATTAAAGTTTGAATTGCTACTTCATGAACCCTATTCGCCAGATTTAGCCCCCTCGGAGTATTTTCTGTTCCCAAACTTGAAAAAATGGTTCAGTGGTCAAAGATTTTCCAACGATGAAAAAGTGAGTCGGCAATTAATGGCTATATTGAGGAGCAAGACAGTCCTTATTATAAAAAGGGTATCGAACTTATTGAACATCGCTGGGAAAAATGTATAGAGCTGAAAGAAGATTATGTTGAAAAATAAATATATTTCTTTCCAAAATATTTGTGTTTTCTTCGTTAGGTCGGGTACTTCCGGGATCACCCTCGTAGTACTCTTTAATATCACAGTTTTCTCCTTGTTTATAAGATCAGTATTGATAATGTTATTTAAATTGTTAACATCTATTCAAAGAAAATATACAAAAGTTGGCAACCAAAGCAACGTGTTTCACGTAGAAATATATTTCGTAATCTAACCTCAAATATCCGCCTTGGATACGTCATTCAAAATACGCGAAAAAAACAAAGCAGACGAAACATGTAGATAGTTCATTCCAGACAAATTGTACGTAAATAATACATAAAAACTACGTATGTATGTTTAGTTAAGAAATTATTTTTTTACAAAATGTACAACTATTCAGTAATAATTACTTGTACCGTTCTGATTGTGATAAATTTCTGTGAATCTCGTGTAGTACATATCGATGAAAGTTTTCTTACTCCGGCAAAGTATCATGATTACGACGACTTGACAAATTTATTCAGTCAATTAGAGGCCAACTTTCCGGGTTTAGCAAAAGTGAAAAGTCTCGGACAATCCGTAAACGAAAGGGAAATATGGTCAATCAACATAAATTCGAATGTGAGAAATCGTAACTTGCTGATGCCAATGTTCAAACTCGTCGCCAACATGCATGGAGACGAAACTGTCGGAAGAGAATTATTAATATACCTGGCACAATATCTACTCTTCAATTATGGAAAGAATGATAGGGTTACTAAATTAGTGAATTCAACAGATATTCACCTAGTGCCAACAATGAATCCAGATGGTTTTGAAAATTCAGATGTACGATTGTGTTTAAAGTTTCATTTGCTATTTGAATATGTTATGTGTATGTTATTTTAGGAAGGCAATTGTGATTCGAAAACAGCATTTGTAGGTAGAGAAAATGATAATCATCAAGATTTAAACAGAAACTTCCCTGATCAATTCGAGGGTGTTCGTGTAGGTTAGTGATGGTTACATTTTATTATAAAATACATAATTGGCTAGAATTTTATTATCTAATATGTAAAAGAATATTTAATCATTTTATTTTTATACATTTTTTCTATTTCGAATTGAATCGCTTTCAAATATGTAAATTGCTAAATATAGAAAAAGAAAAATATATCCATTCGCATACTTTGTTCTGATTTTCATATTTTTTAAGGTAATCTTCTAGCTGGACGACAACCTGAAACCGTGGCTATAATGAAATGGATTATATCTACACCATTTGTTTTATCGGCCAACTTACATGGTGGCGCTATCGTGAGCAGTTACCCTTATGATGATTCAGAGTAAATATCCACAAAATGAGTTTACAAATTTTATGTAAGCAATCAATTATTGAATTATAAATATATTATTCTTCAGATATGGTTATAATTGTTGTGTAGAAAGTCCTACACCCGATAACGAACTCTTTAAAACTCTGGCATCGCTCTATGCTAGGCACCATCCTGTCATGAGGAAGGGAGGTAATTGCGGTGACAATTTCAAAAATGGCGTTACGAATGGGGCATATTGGTATGAATTAGTTGGTGAGTGTCATTTTTATTATTTGTAGGGCTTAGACAATTTTTTTACTTGTTAATAAACTGACAAAAAATATTCTTAAATATTAAGTGGTAATAAATTAGATTTTCGCTTTTATAGATTGGATTTGTTAATAGTTAATATGTTTATATGATAATAATTTAGTAATGATTTGCTGTAATACTTTCTTGAGTAATAATGTATGATATTATATTTCATTTGAAATTATATTTAAAGAAAGTTAAAAAAACTTAGTCGATATAAGAGAACACGATGTGTGATCTTGTTTCAGTTCAGGTTCATTTATTTATTTTTTTTTTAGGAGGAATGCAAGATTTCAATTATGTCCATTCAAATTGTTTCGAGATCACGATTGAACTGAGTTGTTGTAAATATCCTTGGGCACACACCTTGGCGACAGAATGGCAAAACAACAAAGAATCCTTGTTGAGTTTTATGGAGGCGACGCATTGGGGCGTCAAAGGATTGATTAAGAACGAAAAACACCAACCTATTGTGGGTGCGGAAATTATAGTCGACGGCATAAATCACAAGGTTACCTCGACGAACAAGGGCGAGTTTTGGAGATTACTATTGCCGGGTGAATATAAAATGCACGCTACCGCTTTCGGGTAAGTTTTTTGTTGTAATTAACGTATGATCAACCGAATTTATTATTAGAGTATGTTAAGAATACAAGGATAATTTGACTGAAGGTGCAACAAAATGAAACTGCGTACAATGATTTTTCTATATTTTTAAATTTTTTTTTAACGTATTTGCCTTCAGTATTGATATAGTTGGACCAGCGGTACTAGAGAGTCATTACATCAGTTTTATAATCATCAGCAACAATGTCGTCAAAATACTACCCTAGTTCTGCAATAATTTACTCATCTGTCTTGAATTTCCTTCCAGCTTGAGTTTTGGAAATAAGTGGAAGTCCGTAGGGGATAGATCCACAATCTGGAATTGTAATTTATTTAGTTTTTCTCGAATATAGCTTATGTAAGAAGCTTATGTGGAAGTTTCGAGCCATTGCGGGTCTTGGGTAATGGCAACTTTCATTTTGTTCAGAAGGGTAGCGTAATATGTCCCGTTGATAGTTTGGCCTTTTGCGAGATAGTCGATAAGAAGTATCCCTTTCGAATCCCAAAATATCGTGTCCATTATCTTTCCAGCTGAAGGAAACGTCTTGATCTTCTTTCTCGAAGGACTGCTACTAGGTTGATGTTAAACAGTTTCAAATGAATTGTGATTTTATCCATTTTACAGCTGTCACTAAACACATCTCATTTAAGTAAATGTATTTGTTAAACTAAACCTCAAACAATATTAAAAATTTAAATAACCTCTTATAAACTCATAGCTATTCGACAATAATACCAATTTTTTTCACAAGCAAACACTCGAAGATTAATCTCACCCTCCGTCAAATCATGCTCGTATTATAACATCGAGTTAAAGATAAATCATATTTTTGTAACTATCAATATAGTGCCATTTGTAAAATTCTAACATGTTTAATTTGAAACAGTGTTTCCTTACTGAAAGTTATTTTAAAAACAGTGAAAAACAAGAAAATCGTGCTGATCTTGGTACGGTAGATCAATCAGTACGCTACAAATTTTTAAGAAAAGGTAACTATTACTCCAAAACTTCACAGCAATGGTACACAAAAGGGAACTGCACAGCTGATACTATACAAGATGTTCAAACAATAACAATGCAATTTCTGCCTGTTCATAGACTATCTCAGGAAACACGATTGCTTATAAAACTTATTACACAATTCTAAAAAAGGATTTATTTGGTCGACGCAAAAGTTAGTATCGTTTTTGGCGTTAGATATTATTGCAGTGCAAAAACTGAAGTGTAGCCAATTTCATGCGTTTAAAGTTTTGACTTCGTTTAACAGAATGCATTTCAGCGAGTAAAGTTTTGACTTCGTTTAATAGAATGTGTTTTAACGAGCAGTTCTGAAAAACAAAATGTATTATTTAAATTTTGTTAACTGTAAAAAATGGCCGAAATGTTCTTTTTTCGGCACATTATGTTTGTTTCGTTCCCGAAAAGGCAATAATGTTTCACAGACGCAAAAGACGATATGCACTGTGTACAGGGTACCGTTGATGATTTCACTTGCAGTAAGTGGTTCAGACAGCTTTATGAAAACGATTTTAACTTAGCAATGCATCAAGTTCTGGATGAGCGGCTAAGGTTGATAATGAAACATTAGCGCAAATTGAAAGTGATCGCCTTAAAACAACTTAAGAAATCAGAGAAATTCTTGGAATTACCAGCTAACAATTTTAAAGTGATTACGTCAGCTTGAAAGGGTTACTTACCAAGGTCGCATAACTTAGACAAAACGTTTAAAAAACTGAGTTTCTACTTGGCGATTTTCTAATAAAATGCAACGTGTTGGAAGTTTGAAAAATTGATTATATAACAATAACGTATTGGATTCAGTTCTTAGAACATGTTTTTTGTTTTATTTTTCTTTTGCTTATCATCAAGAGTCTCACACGAGAGTGACACGGGCCGGCCCAGATAGGTAATAGTTACACATTAGTTACACCGTTTTAAACAAACGTTGAGCGTTAGAGATCATGATTTAAGTGCGGTGATATCCCTCCTATCAGTGCATAAAAGCCAGTTTACAAGAAAGTTATACTATGTATTTGGTGAGACTGGAAGAGAAGGTTTAATCCAATCATTAATTCGAAGAAACACTACAATTCAGTTAATTAAAGCAAGCAAACGAGTAGAATCAGTTTGAATTAGTCAGCCCAAAATTGCTAACGATGCCGACCACGTGTATTAGTATCCGTCACAAATTTTTACGGCTTTTTTTGGGATATGAGATATTTTGATCCATGCTCCAAAGTATCTCGATAATTTATATCGCTTCAAAACAACTTAGAGGAAGACTGCATAAAATTATCTGAATCAGTTCCTGAATTAGAAACTTCAGAACTTCTATGAGCTCAGGATTATGCAGCTATGGAAAGATGAAGAGGTGTCATCGAACGGAATGGCAGATACTTTACTGACTAAATCCAATGTTTTATAAATCAAATTTTTCTTCAATTTTTAACAAAAAAACGCGACGAACTTTTTCATCAACTCAAAATATTAGAAGGCATACAAAATAATAGCTTCTCAATAACTCTATCCCAGAGATTTTGTCTAAAGAACGAAATACTATGGTAGTTCTTAAATCGTTTAAATTCGCCGACTAAGACTTATTTCATCTCTCTAGGTATATAAATGAACAAAATATGAAAATTTGATCTAACGATCAACACCAATAGATTGAGTCTTTTCTATATTCATGGAATAAACATAATGGTTGAGAATTGTAAAATCTCCCACATTTCATGAATGTAGACGATTCAACATCTCTCAACCATTATGTCTTCGTTTATATAAAAAAAAATGCTGCGTATAAAAATAATTCACAAGTACTTGAAGACCTAAGAGAAACATTTACGGTAGGATGCGAGTCGATAATTCTTTAATCTTTACGAAATGGATTTGAAATATGAAAAAATAAGCTAGAAGTTGCATTGAAGCTGCGGGGAACATATTGGACATCTCTTGCCATTTTACAAATGATAAGAGATGCCCATAGATTTTGGAAGTTTTGTGGTAAAACACAAAGCTTACTCCAGTTATAAATTCAATTCGGTATTTACAACTATTTTTCAATCTTCTAATGGCATCTAGTGGATAGATTCCATGTTAAAAGTGTTACTAATAATTCATTTTGGTACTTAACTATTTTATTTTAGATACGAGGCATCGATACCTATTGTCGTGACCGTGGAAGCCGGTAAAACAACGATTCAACATTTTGTTTTAAGATCAAAGAGAAATATAAAGAAAGGCAAATCAAAAGGTTAGTGGTTTAAATTAAAAAAAAAGACAAGGAATACAAATCGAACTAAATAAAAATTTAATTTTTTTAATATTTTTAATTTTTGGAAATCATAATCTTATTTATATTTATTTTCCTTTAATTAATTGCATTCGTTTTTTTAAATTTTAAACATAATTTTGCTTATTAGGGGCATGCTTTAAATGTTAACATGTCACAATTTTTTTTCGCCACCCGTAGTTTATTTTCTGGTCTCCTTTTCTTGAACTAATATTTTTGTTTTGACTGATTTATTTATACGTACTAATATATAAAAAATTTTATAATCTACATTTTTTAAATAATATTTTGTATACAGGATGATTACAAAAAATTTTTTAACGTTATTTCCTCTTACAAGAATAAAAATTACGAAAACCTTAAAAAATCGAATTCGTTAATTTAAAGTCTACGTTATGTACGGAGGATAAGTCAAAAGTACCGCTATTATTTGCTCCTCATGACCCAAATTCTCATTTGTAATTTTATAGTAGAGTAAGTGGTTTATTTTCAAACTGGTAGATCTAACTTATCTAAGAAGTTGTTGATGATGGAGATGATTATTCTAAGAACGAATTGATTTCATAGCACAATATTTTATTAAGTAAAGTTAAACGAAATTCTAGGAAAGTCACAACTGTTATATTCATAATAAAGTGGTATTTTATGTCTTACAAGTTTTCAATGTGGTCACCACGTACGGCCAACGTCATGGCAATATGGCAATTGCTCCCAGACGTATAACAGCATATTCGATGTTTGATGTTATCTGGGTCATTCAGTTATGGAGAAACATAACCGCACATACGATGACGTCTGGGGATTTCACAGACCAAACCCAAAAAGCAAGATCTTGGGCCCTCTTCCAACTAATTCATTACTGGAAGAGTTCTTCATTCAAAGAGCTCGAACCATCAAATCCAATGCTACATCTTGTCTGAATTGATTTAGATTCTCTGTAAACTATCGAAATCATCATCGTATGTTCTTCGGTAAAGATAGTGTAGTGTTGAATCGTCTTCGAAAAGCACGCTGCACCATAATAATCGAATTCGTTTTCACGATTTCGAGAACGCAGAAATACACCTACAATGACAGCGTGGCAGACATTCGAAACTTAGGAACCGTCTCTTTCAATGGTCAGTTCTACGGCAATAGTCCAAACGTTTTTATACGTTTTTTTATAATAATGCTTGAGACCCAAAACAATGTGTCATGAAACTAACTCATTCTTTTATAATAACCCTGTATTCTTGGTACCTGCTGCGTGTATGTATACTCTTATTTATATACATACATGGGGTTTCCCGGGTTGTTGACTGCGTATGAGATGTTTCCGAGAACGACCGTTGCCACGACGTTTCAACAGAACCGTACTCGCCACCTTCTGGTGCTGCTTAGACCTTAAGAGTGTCTGTTGTCTGCTCTGTGATGCATTTATTTATAATAATGCTAGGGACCCAAAACAATATGTCATGAAACTTATTCATTCTTTTATAACAACCCTGTCTTCTTGGTACCTGCTGCGTGAACATATACTCTCATTTATGTACATACATATGGTTTCTCGAATTCTTGACTGTATGAGATGTTTTCGAGAAAGACCGTTGCCATGACGTTTCAACAGAACCGCACCCGCCACTTTCTGGAGCTGCTTAGATCTTAAGAGTGTCTGTTGTCTGCCTTGTGATGCATCTATTTACATGTTGCTGCGTTGCACAGGGCATAATCCCACCGTGATTAAAATGCAACTAGTCTAGTTGCCTATGGATTGTGCTGTCAGTTTGTGTAGGGTTGTGACCACTTACGGTTATCTTGTGTAATTATCTATCGGTCATTAAGGAGTTGTGTCCATATACATATGTGTCAGATGTTGGCCGTCGTCCCGTTATATCGTTATTCTTGTTGCTAGGTTTTAGTTTTTCGTTAAGATCTTAGTATCATCGAAACCGAATATGCTGTATGATATGTCAAGACAACTGTCCTTCTCACTATATTCTCATCGTATGTTCGCGAGGAACGTATGTACATACAGTTGCAGTCAGATAATCAACAAGTGGTTACATATTTTTTTATTTTCCGGTTATTTTAATCTGGTAAAGAATGTTTATCCTTAATTGTAATTACGACTGATAGCAACTATCTCCTTCTTTCATACTTCCAGATTTTAAGAGCAACGTTGATTGTTTACGATTACGTTTAACCGAACAAATAAGTGGCTACACTTCGACTGTATCAGACAAGGTAGTCCTCATTATTAATATAAATTATTACTAATATCAGAAACTATTCTAATATTTAGTAGGAAGACCCTTATTACAAACTACTTCTTGATGTCGTTTATCCATCGACCTACAAGAGTTCAGCAAAAGTTTTGGTAGAATCATGTACCATGCTAGTTCAATTGCTTCGTAAAGCTTATCCAAATTTGTATATTGAGGTTATCTAATCTGTCTTTTTTACTTCATGTCATAAATTCCCAATTGAATTAAGATCTTTAATTGAGACATTCATCTGAATCACTCTTCTACACATTTAACCAACAATATATACTGCAAAGTAAGTGTTGTTGGTTGCTTGTCTTCCTAAACGTGTGCGTAAAAGAGATATTTTCCCGTTTTTAAATCTTAAGTTAGGCGTAGTCATGAAAGTGTATTATTTGATTCGGCATTAGGTTATAGTCTTGTTTGAAAAAAGGAATGAAATAAAGAATATTAGTCGACGATTTTATTGTTATTAACTATGTTACCGCAACAGCATATACAGTAGAATTCACTGTGGTACGTAAATCTATTTAAAGGACAGGAGTTGTAGGCAGCGCATGTTTAACTAGTAAACTACGCTTTGTCGATGCAAAGAAGGTGAGGCGAACTCAAATATGATTTTAGCAGTGTTTCCTTGGTACACACTCACAATCGTCAGTTCCACACATTGATATTCGCAAGTAATTCATCGCCAGGAATAACCTATCTATACGCATTTCGTTTATTTGTCGATAAATGTTTTATATGATACTGCGATTACTAATTCATATTTTCAAGAAGGGCTTTCTATGTATTATTATTTTATATTACCAAATTTGTTTAAATAATATTGAATATACGTGCAAAAAAATTAAATATATTCTTGCTACCTTAAAACTGTAAAGAATATTTTTAGAAACTTAGTTGTAGTATACATATTTTATACATTTCTAAAGAGTCAATTGAATATTCTACAACTTTATATTGTTATAGTCGTGAACAATTAATATAATATAGCGTATAAACTGTGCATACTGTCCATCATATTCTCCTTTACATAGATCTACGTACTGTTAATTTCTACTGTAAATCAATATATCGTAAACGGATTGAAAATATTGGATCAAATTTAAATTCTATTTTTCTATTTTATTTAATTTATCAATCTAGGGCTCTAAATGACTCGGTATACAAAAAAAATGCAGTCAAATAATTATTTTTTTTTCTTATTTTCAGATTTTAAATTGAGAAAAAGCTCTAGCTCTTCGGCACGTGAAAAAAATTCCTTGGCCCTGCTTTGTATATTGTTTTTCTTCGCTTTTCTCAATCAACTATGATTTTACTAAGAAATTTTGTTTTCGTAAAAATTCCGCTGTAAATAACTCTCATCATTTTTTGATAGCAAAAGTCCAGATAATTCTCATATTTTTTGAGCAACATATACACATATTTTTTTAATAAATTTTTATTTTTACTGTTGAATTTGTATTTTTATATTTTGCTTTTATTATTTTTTATTACAATTTTTTACAGACAAAATATTGATGCAAAAAAATTAAATCTTTGCGCCGTTTGTGTTTTTTATCAAGATTCAGTATTAAAAAAAAATATTATATTTGTTTGTATTTATAATCTCACTCAAAATAATTTTTCTGAAACTCAAGTTAATATGTGATTTTTAATGTTAATATGATATATAATATATTTTATTTTTTAAAATTTCTATGATGGGATTAAATTGTGAAAGATCGTTTCTACCACACTAAAAAGAGAATGTAGAGCATCGATAAGTCTAAAACTTCAACGAAAATGTTTATTGGACAATTTTGTTTAAATTATTTTTCTGGTTAATGTTGATGCTAAAACGATGGATTTTTTTAATGCACTCTTTTTAAATAATCTTAAAAAATACCAAATTAGAAAATATATAAAAATATATCTAAAGAATACTATCTGCTTCTGGGCTTCCGGGCTGGAACCGCGTCACTGGTCTAACTGCCGGCGTTTCGTACCCACTCATACGGGACATCTTTAGGGCTCAACTACTGCTACTGTCTGTCGCACTGAAACTGGTGTAAGTCGATGGTGGACGGGTTTATATATGGGTCATGGGTCAATGGAGCGTTACGGTTGCGGTTGGGTTGTTTGGAGATGCAGGATTGCCAGGCGTTATGTAGGGGGTAGCCATCATCACGGTTAAGGTTATTGAGGTGCTTAGAGATCTCTATAGATTCGCGGATTTTGCAACCATAGTAATGGTTAGTACGGGAATTTAATTATACCAAAATTCTATCCCGTACTAACCATTACTATGGTCGCAAAATCCGCGAAGCTGTAGAGATCTCTAAGCACCCCAATAACCTTAATCGTGATGATGGCTACCCCCTACACAACGCCTGGCGATCCTGCATCTCTAAACGACCCAACCGCAGCCGTAACGCTCCATTGACCCATGACCCATTACCCATGTGTAAACCCGTCCACCATCGACTTACACCAGTTTCAGTGTGACAGACAGTAGCAGTAGTTGAGCCCTGAAGATGTTCCATATGAGTAGGTACGAAACGTCGGCAGTTATACCAGTGACGCGGTTCCAGCTCAGAAGCAGATAGTATGGACCACGACTGTGGAAGTCTACGTACCATATCTAAAGAATATTTATTTTTATATCATGATCTGCAGAAATTGTATTACAATAAACACTTTTTCGATTAAGGGACTTCAAGAAGGTCCTATTTTAAAATTTTTCACGCTAATTTTTTTTAAATTCTCAATAAAGCTTGCTGCGTATATAAATTAAGAAAATATTGACGACAATTGATTAAATTTAAAATTCGTGCTGTGATAATATTGCCTCAATTTATTTTTTTTAGGCAAACGTTCTTACTAATCGTCCTGTATATAATAATAATCATTTTTTTGCATGCTTTTGCTTTTTAATATTTTTAATTTAATGAAATACATGTGTTCTTTATTTTTTTAATTATGTTTTATTTTTAGTTTTTTTGGGGGGATTTTTTTTAAATATTTTTTTATTCTCAAAACTTACATACGTTCTTTTATTTTTTATATGTATCCAATACCCCTTCCTTCATGCTTCTTTTCATAAATACAGTAATTTTTTTTTACATTAAGCTTGTGTATTACGATTTTTTTTTACAAATAATGACGTAAAAAATACCTCATTTTTGTTACCTGTTGAAACAAAAAAATGTCGATTACCCTTAAGAATATATTAGAGTGAAACTAATTAGGATTGTTAATAGTTTTTGTAAAATAGAAATTAGCGAATTATCAAAAATGATTGTTTTCATTTTTTCGAATCAATTTGTAGCAATTTTCAATATCAAGTCTCAATTCTGTATAAATTATTAAGAGTTGACATTCCTCTCAATTTTTTTTATCTTGGGCTTATTTAGTCCCTCAACAAATACATAGTTAGTTTTTTGAATAAACTAACAGAATATGTTATTCTACAACATTATTCAAAAGAAAATTACATTTTTATATGACATGCTGAACATTATGGTTTATTTTAATTCAAACGCTTAATAACCCAATTGTTTCTCAGTTAATCCTGTTTTTTCTCTCTTATCTAATTGATTAATTTGAATTTTAAAGATCAAAGACTCAATGACACAAATCAGTCTGGTTAACTATGTAGTTGTATTTATAAGTATTGAACAAAGTTGAACGAATTTCGCCATGTAAATTGCGTATTAATGTTTCGGTTGTAGTAGATCTTAATATATGTAGATGCTAAAATATACAGCTATAGATTACGACATTTATTCCAAAACACGAGAAAAAGTTCTTTACAGAAGAGTAGAGCCATTTATAGTAGACGCTGGTATAGAAACACGTGTATCTACGTCAAAAAATGTACAAGATGTATCAATCTTAAATTTTACACCTGATATTACAAACTTCCGTACGAGCCATTATTGATTGAACTCGACTGCGATAAAGCTCCCAATTTTCATATTTAACCCTAGTTTGTTACGTTACCAGGTCTTCATATCTAGGGAATTTGATCCTCTAACGTTTAGATACAGAATTTAAGAGCATATAATTTTTCACAAGTGCCTGTAATAGGTTATATTGAAATGATTAATTTAAAATTTTTGTCGTTTTATCTGCACAAGAGCTACATATATACACTAACTATGTTTTAGTAGTGTTGTAAATAGAAAACTCATTTGTACCTCGACTTTTACTTGCAGTTAAAAATTTAGTAAACAATTTTGAATAAAACTGGTGATGTAAATAGAGTTAATGATAACTGACCGTGTTGTATTAGAAGTAAATTCCAACATAACTTGAGGTTATTGTTGCAAAACATATAAACAGGCGTATTTATCCAGATTCGTGAGGATAAAGTGCGAAACATTTTGTCCATATACCCTGTACTTCATGTTCAACGTGAAACGCTCTGTATAATTGATATTAAAATTCATTCATAATTACTGCACAAATAATTTGAAACTTATTTTTTGGAGATGATACGTTTATTATTTAAATATAATATTCCCATGATTTTTCAAAATAACCAAAAATAAAATTACCATATTACCAACTATATCAAAGACAGGGAAGGAGTCATGATAACAGATCAAAATAAAATACTGGAAAGATGGAGAGAATATTTCATGGAAGAAATGAAAGGAGACGAAAGCAATGTGACCGATACAGAGGACGAAATAACAGAAGAGGAAAAAGCAGAGAAGAAGATAAGCGTAGAAGAATTAGATAAAACTAAAAAACGGAAAAGCCCCAAGACATGACCAAATAACAACAGAAATGGTCAAAAATATGGGACAGTAAGGAAGAGATCGACTGTTGAATATATACAATAAAATTTTGAAAGAAGAGAATATACCTAAAGACTGGTAAAAAGCACTTTTAGTTCCAATATACAAGAATGTCAATAGAAGAAGCTGCAGTAATTGTAGAGGAATGTCACTGCTAAGCACTTCCATGAAAATTCTAGAAAAAATAATAGATAAAAGAATAAGATCAGTAAATTAGACAAAAGCTAAAGAGGATTTTGAAGTAGGAGGAGCATACAGGACCACATATTCACTATAAAGCAGATAATAGAAAAGGCAAAACAAGGAGAGAAGAGAATATGTTTAGCATTTATAGATTTAGAGAAAGCCTTCGATAGAGTACCAGGAAAAAAACTATGTAATATTTTAAGAACAATAGGATGTAGGCAACAAAATAGTAAAAATACTTAGAAATATATGTAAGAATAACTCCAACGAAGTTATTACTAATAATATGACATCGCAACCTTTCAAAACAGAAGCAGGAACCTAGCGATTTTGCGGCACACCTGGTACATTTCTTCAGTATCATCAAAAATTGGAGTTATTAAAAAAATTGACATCAATTACAAATTTAAATAGAAGAGCCTATTTCGAATTTAGCAAATGATATACATAGGTATAAAGATGTAACAGACACGAAAATGATAATTTTTTCTCAATATGTAATACTGCTCTTTTGTTATAATGGCAAAGACTTTTTGACAATACAGAAATAGGTAATTTTGATGGGTGGATTCTTCACCTCTTCCACGTCGATAAAACTATGTTTTTTCATATCCCTCTTATTCGTGGAAAAAAAGTCGCACAAAGCAAAATCAGGTGAATAGGGGGCATGGGGCAAAGGCGTCATGCTGTTTTTTAGCCAAGAACTGGCGAACTGATAAGGCCGTATGAGCAAGTACATTGTCATGGTAGAAAAACCTTTCGTTGCATACTGTTACGCATTCTTCTCAGAACTTCCAAAATTTCACAGCCGCACTCTGTTCACTTAAGTTCGACATTATAAAAAATGACGAACAAACGAAAATGCTTTTAGAAAAAGATGCACTGTAACAAGGCACAGCATTATTTGGCGAAAAAAACGACTGCGCCGAACGCAGAACAAGTTACGTCACGCGTACCTAGCGGCAGAAATGCGTGCTAGGCAAGCACCACCCATAGCGCTGCCATTCCGGTTATTTTTGGATACTCCCTCGTATATATATATTGGGTCTGGGAAAAAGTTCGTGGCGTTTTTTCAGTAAAATTCAACTGGTCCCCGCATGGCGCGTGGACGAATTCATTTAAACCGAATATGCTCCATTATTATCGACAATGTTTCGCCATTTTTTTGGTAGATCCATGATCCCATCGGTGAAAAACTTCTGTGGTTTCTGGTCGAAAAACTGAATCAAGTAGTTTTCACAGGCTTCTTTTGAAACCAACTTAATTCCATTGAGAGAGTTCTGCAGAGATCGAAACAGATGATAGTCAGAGGGTGCTATATCCGGACTGTAAGGTGGGTGCATCAAAACTTCCCAACCAAACTCTCTCAATTTTTGACGGGTCATCAAAGAAGTGTGTGGTCGGGCGTTGTCATGATGGAAGACAACACCTTTCCTATTAATCAATTCGGGCCGTTTTCTTTCAATCGCCTGGCGTAATCTCTCTAGTTGTGCACAGTAGAGTTGAGAATCAATCGTTTGACCAGTTGGAAGTAGCTCGTAGTGGACGATTCCCCTCCAGTCCCACCATACACACAGCATCACTTTTTTTGGCGTCAATGTTGGCTTAGCGAACGCTTGTGACGGCTCACCATCCTTTATCCACGATCTTTTACGCTTCCGATTATCGTACGTAATCCATTTTTCATCTCCGGTTATTAAACGTTTCAGAAACGGCTCGATTTCATTCCGTTTCAGCAGCGCATCGCAGATGTTAATTCGGTCCATCATGTTTTTCACGCTCAACTCATGAGGAACCCATACGTCAAGCTTTTTTTTGTAACCAGCTTTGTGTAAATGGTTCAAAACAGTTTTGTGGTCAATGCCTAGCTCCATGCCAATATCGACACTGCTGATATGCTTATCTTGTTGGACTTTTTCAAGAATTTCATCAGATTTTTCAGTGATTGGACGACCGGAGCGTGACTCATCTTTCACATTGAAATTTCCAGAACGAAAGCGAGCGAACCATTTCCGCGCAACAGATTTCGATAAAGTACCTTCACCGTACACAGCACAAATTTTATCACAAGCCTGCGCAGCGTTCTTCCCCTTATCATAATAATATTGCAGAATATAGCGAAATTTCTCATTATTCTTCTCCATTTTCAAGTGCGAATAACTTTCCAACCACTGCACCGATTACAATGTTTCTACGCTCAAACTAACGTTCGGAAGGTCATCTAAAAAACGAGCCGTCGGTGGTGTCGCTGTGACTTGTTGTTCTTTAGTTATCGGCAACCAATGCCATCTATCGGGAAAAACGCCACGAACTTTTTCCCAGACCCAATATTACATAATTTTAATTATCATTAATTTTTCAGCCCGAAGCGTTTAATTATAGTTTTATATAATTGTAGGCATCAAAAACCTGACCATGGGAAAATAATTAAATCTGTTACATAATGTAATTTATGACGTACTCAAAGACTTGAAACTGTACTGCACGGTACCTTAATCGGTGTTAGAACGACCTTTAGACAACGGTAGAATTGTTCGAGTTCTGGTCCGCTACGGAAAATTTGTAATTAGTTTTCTGTAATGAATAATAATGAAATAGCAGACTATTAATTTTCATTAATTTCACATGACAGCGCTTAATTATGTCTATAGGTAATTGTAAAATTAAAAATTCTCTAATGATTGAACGCAACGAAATTTTTAAAGAAGCAATATCAAATTTAATGTCCATACCAAAATATTTATTTAAAAAAAAAGGTATGCATATAAAATATTGAAGAAGCTGTCAGATTGTTAATAATTAAATCATTTTTGTTTTTCATCAAGTGTGCAAACACTTTTGTGAGATCCACTTTTAGAACTCTCAAAAGTTTTTCATTTACTTTTTAGTTGTAAATCTTGTTATCTTATTGTACGTCATTTTAATACTTTGACGACTGGAATCACGTTTACGTGATTTCACTGTCACGTTTATGTGATTTTGCTTAGTTAACGGTTGTCACTAGAGTGGTCATTTTTTATCGGCGCGACAGGATTAGAATCCGATATAGTAAGTGACCCATCGTAAAGATTTCGTTTTTCGTTATTCAAAATTGTATTCAAATGCGTTTTTTGCGACTTGGTAAAGCAATAAAACGCGAAAGTTTACAATCGATCTTGTATCATTTTGATCGATGATTAAGAGATAGTTTTCTTTGATTTTTTACGGATAATTAAACCCAATGAAATGTCGGAGATCACACAAAGGAGTCCTACATAAAGCCAAACTGATGCCGAAAAATCATGCCAACAGTTTTTTTGAGAGGGCAAAGGAACTGATGATTAGAAATACCAATTCAGTCCGCCAATTATCACAGTACATATTCGGTATGTCCACGAATCTGGTGCGCAGGCAAATGTGATCGCTCTAGTTATCAATTCCCATTTATAAAAATCTCCACATTGTAATAATTTTCAATATTTGCCGGCAACAAATGCTAAGCTTTTTGTGAAAAGTGCGGCTGTCAGTGTTAAAAATAAATTCTAAATCAAAATTTAAATTTTTCAAATGTTTTAACAAATATGCTTGGCGTGCAAACACTTCGGTGATACACCGTACCATTACCAATAACAATGAAGAATCTATCATCGCTTACTTCGCTACTTCATGTCAGTAAATCAGTAGCGTGTTGTGTTTAGTTAATATATTGATATAGTTAACAAATATAAAAATATTTTAAACTTTTCGACAACTCTGTGTTATATTTTAAGAAAATTTAAATTAGTTTTACATAATTTCTTAAGAATTACAATGATATAATATCTTGTATTCATTATTCATAATTTAAATAATATCCAGTATAGAATAAACATTTTTGAAAACAATCATTTTTGAGAGAAACAAAAGCAATAAGAGGAAATTATTTTGTGTAATTTTATAATAACTGTCTTTATACCAACTAGTAAATAACAATCTAGTTTTTAAAGAAAAGTAACGACCATATGGAAGGATATGTAACATAACTTTAAATAAAATAAATGAAAAAAAATAAACAACATGGGTATTTTATTTTTGTAATTGTAATTAATCTCTTCAACAGTCATTTTCGTCCATATTTAACCTTATCATCATCTTGTGTTCTAATATAAACACATAATTCGAAAGCACCAAGTACACTACCGGTCATATTTATTTGCCCACCCCAATTTTATGTGTTTCCTGAAATACGGATTATTTTTCGAAAAATCTGTATTATAATTATTCAACAATATTATTAGTGGAAGTAATTCCATATAAATTTCTACGAAAACCTTAAATTGTTTATGATATAACGTAAAGGTGTCATAAATTGGAAAAAATACCATAAATATTATATAGGTTAATCCCTACAGTAGTAACAGTTTTACCTGCATTTCCGAAAGGTAACAGCACCAGAAATTGCTGCTAAAATGAATAGAGCGCGTGCTAAACCAATTAGTGTGTCCACGGTACAGAGAAGGTTAAGGCAAGCGGGTTTATACGGAAGAATTGCTCAGCGAAAACCGCTACTACGAAAGCAAAACAAGATAAAACGACTAAATTGGGCTAAAGAACATAAGAATTGGACGATTGATCAGTGGAATAATGTGTTGTGGATAGACGAATCGAAGTTTGAACTTTTCGGTAGTAAAACGCGAATATTCGTAAGAAGATCCGCAGGAGAAAGAGTACTGCCAGAATGTATTGCGCCTACCGTAAAACATGGAGGAGGTTCAGTAATGATTTGGGGATGTTTTGGTGGAAGATCTGTAGGCGATCTCGTCAAAATTGAGGGAATCCTAAAAAAAGAAGGCTACAAGGAAATTTTAGAAAATAACGCTGTTCCTTCAGGACTAAGGATTCTTGGCGAAAACTTTGTATTTCAACAGGACAACGATCCGAAACACACTTCTAGATTGTGTGGCGATTACTTGCGTCAACTAGAAGAGCAAGGGCAAATCTCTATAATGGTATGGCGAGCTCAAAGTCCTGATCTGAACCCAATAGAGCTTCTTTGGGAAGAATTGGACCGGAAGGTTCGAGAACGTGCTCTATCATCTACCACTGTACTGTGGGGACAACTTCAAGAAGCTTGGGCACAAATTACAGAAGATACACTGCAAAAATTAATTGAAAGGATGCCGCGGTTATGTGCCGCAATTATCAAAAATAAAGGTGGTCACATTGATGAGAGCAAAATTTAATAATAATTAATGATAAAGTTTGTATATAAGAAAAATATAACTATTTTATGTTTATTTTACACTATTGTATTGGTACAATAAATACATTTTCAGTACACATTTGATAGTTTAATAATTTTGGTTAAAATTAAGGGTGGGCAAATAAATATGACCGGTAGTGTATTTCCCTCCCCCTGTTAGTCTGTCACATAGTAGTTGCAAATTAATATTAACCTGCCTGTGCGCCATCTCTAGAGTAACTTAGTTTATGTCTTTTTGCAGGGTTATAAGTGCGTTAATTAAGTTTTTCTGAAAAATACTTAAAATTTTCTGTAATCCTTTATTTTTCTTTAATATAAATGTTTCACGAGTAATAATCTACATTCTAAAAATTCCGATTATTTTATATATGTAGGATGCGCCATAAAATCCCGGCCTAATATACTTAAATACGAAACAAAGTGGTGGGAGAACCTTTTCTCTTAATTTCTAAACGTAATAGCTCTGTAGTATTAAGAGTTGAATAGTCTCCTGTAGAGACAGACCATCGTGTAGGCGACAATTAATGCGAACGAATGCATGCTGTCGAATCGGAAATGCACACCCTGGTGTGTCAGTAAGGTTTGTCGTTTGATAAGAGATGGCGCTATTGGGTTCGTCGTTTTATTTTTCTAAAGTGGAGAATATAAAATCATTCGTATATTTACAGGTGTTCAAAGTTGACGTGTCACGGTATTTTTTTACAATAAGAAAAATGGAATATCGCGAAGTGATAAAATTTTGGAAAGTGTAGCACCAAAACAAATTCATGTATGATAGTTAAAAATGTATAAGGACTCTTTACCTTCACTTAGAACAGTAGAAAGATAGGTTGCTGAATTTAAATGTCGTATAAGCTTTGAAAACGATCCACTTGGAGGACGTCCAAAAAGTGCAACACCACCAGATCGTAGCAAATTGTAACAAACACATAGGATACGGTTTTGGAAGGTCGACAGTTAGCCAAGAGAAATTTAGTAGAAGCTCTGGACATCTCTTAGGCGGTGTGAGCAATATTCTGGCTGAAGTTTTGGGTTTCAGAAAGCTGTGTGCAAAATGGGTGCAGTATTCGTTAACAATGGAATAAAAATACATTCGAATGTGACTTTCTCAGAAACATTTGAAGCGTTTTAAAAAGAAAAAAACGATTTTGTTTATCGTTTCATCACTATGGACGAGATTTAGGTCTACTACCATGACAACAAGAGGCTAGGGGTGGTGTGAACCGGGTACTTCGACTACGAAGCGATTTAGGATCCAGAAATCGGTCAAGAAGGTGTTAGCATCAGGTTTTCGGAATACAAAAGGAATTTTGTTTTAAAAAGAAAAAAAACGATTTTGTTTATCGTTTCATCACTATGGACGAGATTTAGGTCTACTACCATGACAACAAGAGGCTAGGGGTGGTGTGAACCGGGTACTTCGACTACGAAGCGATTTAGGATCCAGAAATCGGTCAAGAAGGTGTTAGCATCAGGTTTTCGGAATACAAAAGGAATTTTGTTTTAAAAAGAAAAAAAACGATTTTGTTTATCGTTTCATCACTATGGACGAGATTTAGGTCTACTACCATGACAACAAGAGGCTAGGGGTGGTGTGAACCGGGTACTTCGACTACGAAGCGATTTAGGATCCAGAAATCGGTCAAGAAGGTGTTAGCATCAGGTTTTCGGAATACAAAAGGAATTTTGTTTTAAAAAGAAAAAAAACGATTTTGTTTATCGTTTCATCACTATGGACGAGATTTAGGTCTACTACCATGACAACAAGAGGCTAGGGGTGGTGTGAACCGGGTACTTCGACTACGAAGCGATTTAGGATCCAGAAATCGGTCAAGAAGGTGTTAGCATCAGGTTTTCGGAATACAAAAGGAATTTTGTTTTAAAAAGAAAAAAAACGATTTTGTTTATCGTTTCATCACTATGGACGAGATTTAGGTCTACTACCATGACAACAAGAGGCTAGGGGTGGTGTGAACCGGGTACTTCGACTACGAAGCGATTTAGGATCCAGAAATCGGTCAAGAAGGTGTTAGCATCAGTTTTTCGGAATACAAAAGGAATTTTGTTCGCGGATTAACTCCATACTGGTAAAACAATAAATTCAGATTATTATCGAAACCTTTTGGACCATCTGGATAAAAAAATTCGGGTGAAAAGACCTGGTTTACAGAAGAAAAGAATCATTTTTCATCAAGACAACGCACCCTTTCATACAGCTCAAAAAACCATCGCAATAATCAGTGAATTAAAGCACGAATTATTGCGACAACAACCCTATTCGCCAGATTTAACTCTCTCTGACTTCCGACTGATCTCACATCTCAGAATGCGTGGAAAACGATTTTCATCGAACGAAGTGATAATAGCGGCTGTGGAAATGTATTTCGACAGTCTTCCGGATTCTCACTTCAGGAATGGAATCCATAAATTAGAAGATCAGTGGAGTAAGTATATTGAAGTCCAGGGAGGTTATATTCAATAATAAAATGTATTTGAAACCGTAAAATCGTGTTTTTTTATCGCACGACAAGACTATTTGAACAACCTGGTATTTTTACCTCATTTCTAACAGCCGTTGGGGGTTTCATCTATATACAAATCCAGTTTTTATATATCAACTGCTTCTTCATAACACATTTTTATATATTTTTTTATGTAATAGATTCGTCGTCAAAATTTCGTCTAAGTTTAGAGAAAATCAAAATATCTAGTATATCTAATGAAATATCTGCATCAAAGGAAACTTCACAAAGGTCTAAATTGAATTACTCTTGCTCTGGTGTTCTTGGAGTAAATAACCTTGAAGGGCCGATAATATCGTTTTTGCCGGATTTATTGGCACTATACTCTAAATATGACATTCTCTTTTGTGTCTATGTAATGAAAACAAAAATATTAATTATAATAGTTGGATGTCGCAGGTGCATAGCACATATGAATTTGACTGACGGTCGATCTTGGAGTGGATGAAGTAAATAGGTACATTCGCTATAGAAATGCGCTGTTAGTAAGTGGCAAGAGTATTTATTTGTGCCTGGTAGTGATTGACTTTTAAGAAAGAAAAGCTACGGTTAATATTTAATATTATACCATTAAAGAAAAACGACCGGAAAACTAACTAAAGGTGAGCGACTTTTCCACGTTAATATTGTTGACATAGTCAAAGTCATACAAAGCACTACTAAGGATTATGGTTTTATTCAGATGATTTATTTCTTTTCCACTCTTAAAAAAACTGTTTCGTTTTTATATTTTTTAGGCTGGAGCCTTATGACGCAATCTACGTATCTTTACCTTTTACCATTTATTCTACCAGATACTATATATAACGTGAAATATATATATGTTCCCTGTATTTTATGAAAATTCCTTGCTTTAAGAATTTGACCGAAAATAAATGCGATAAGGGGCTCGCAGGATACAAGAAAAATTTTGTATTAAAAATTAGTTTATAATAATTACTTGATGTTTGTATTTTAAATTAAAAATTTGTTCTATTGATTTCAAGGTGAAGACAGCTGTATACTTATTTGAATAGTAAATGAATTGTACAGAGTCTATCGCAGAGAAAACGGAATTTTTTAGAATAGTAATTCTTAGTGGCGCCATCTATTTAGAAAAATATGCGTCGGTAAGGTAGATCTTTCACCAATGTTATGTCAAAATATCATGACATTTGCATCATTAGAAGCAGAGAAATTGCGTACAAAGTAACAGTGTGCATTTGGCATTGGTCGAAAAATAAATTTTGAACAAAGAGCAAATATCAAGTTCTGTTTTAAACTCGGTAAATCGTTTTAATTTGATGAAACAAGTGTATAATGATGCGTGTTTATCACGTGCGAGTGAATATGAGTGGTATGAACGATTTAAAAACGGTCGTTCGTACATACATAACGTAAACATCCTGTTGTATTGATTTAAAATAAATATCCGCTGAATTTTTAATATTTGTCGTTATTACATTTGCTTTGATGAAAAAGTCATTGAATCTAATATTTGGAGATACAACTTAATTGCTTTGTGTTGCAATTTGTATATACTTTTAATTTTATTGACAATTTTTTTGTGAAAATGATAAGTGATACGAGTATTATGGCGAAAGGGATACTTACCATATTTGTAAGTTAGGTACGAATTTTTAAACTCTGATATTTAGGGCACGGTGTTTTCAATTCTAAACTAAATATTAAAATTTAAAAATGTATACACTGCCGGTCATATTTATTTGCCCACCCTTAGTTTTAGGCAAAATTATTAAACTATCAAATGTGTACTGAAAATTTATTTATTGTACCAATACAATAGTGTAAAATAAACATAAAATAGTTACATTTTTCTTATATAAAAACTTTATCATTAATTATTATTAAATTTTGCTCTCATCAATGTGCCCACCTTTATTTTTGATAATTGCGGCACATAACAGCGGCATCCTTTCAATTAATTTTTGGAGTGTATCTTCTGTAATTTGTGCCCAGGCTTCTTGAAGTTGTTCCCACAGTACAGTGGTGGATGATAGAGTACGTTCTCGAACCTTCCGGTCCAATTCTTCCCAAAGAAGCTCTATTAGGTTCAGATCAGGACTTTGAGCTGGCCATGCCATTATAGAGATTTGCCCTTGCTCTTCTAGCTGACGCAAGTAATCGCCACACAATCTAGAAGTGTGTTTCGGATCGTTGTCCTGTTGAAATACAAAGTTTTCGCCAAGAATCCTTAGTCCTGAAGGAACAGTGTTATTTTCTAAAATTTCCTTGTAGCCTTCTTTTCTTAGGATTCCCCCAATTTTGACGTTATCGCCTACAGATCTTCCACCAAAACACCCCCAAATCATTACTGAACCTCCTCCATGTTTTACGGTAGGCGCAATACATTCTGGCAGTACTCTTTCTCCTGCAGATCTTCTTACGAATATTCACCTTTTACTACCGAAAAGTTCAAACTTCGATTCGTCTGTCCACAACACATTATTCCACTGATCAATCGTCCAATTCTTATGTTCTTTAGCCCAATTTAGTCGTTTTATCTTGTTTTACTTTCATAGTAGTGGTTTTCGCAGAGCAATTCTTCCGTATAAACCCGCTTGCCTTAACCTTCTCTGTACCGTGGACACTAATTGGTTTAGCACGCGCTCTATTCATTTCAGCAGCAATTTCTGGTGCTGTTTTTCGTCTATCGCATCTACTTATCCGTTTTAGATGCCGGTCATCTGCAGATGTCGTCGCTTTGCGTCGTCCAGATCTTCTTTTGTTGGAAAAGTACCACTTTCTTCAAATTTTTTAAAGTTATAATCAACGGTTCTGCGATTTAATCGTAATTCTTTTGCAATTTCGCGATTACTTTTACACGTACGATTATAAGCAATTATAATAGCTCGCACTTCAACAGATAATTCCTTCTTCTTCGGCATTGCATAAAAATATTCACAATAACTCTCTATTTCACTGTTTTCGCAACAAAAGATGAACGATGACTGACAAAATTTATTTTCCTTTTTGAATAACACATCTTAATATTGTAATTAATTAGTATAATAACACAATATTGGTAATACCTTTCGGAAATGCAGGTAAAACTGTTAATACTGTAGGGATTAGCCTATATAATATTGATGGTATTTTTCCAATTTATGCCACCTTTACGATATATCATAAACAATTTAAGATTTTCGTAGAAATTCATATGGAATTACTTCCACTAATAATATTGTTGAATAATTATAATACAGATTTTTCGAAAGATAAACCGTATTTTAGGAAACACATAAAATTGGGGTGGGCAAATAAATATGACCGGTAGTGTACTTTTGTTATAGTTAATTTTGGACAATAATTTGGTATTTTAATAATTGAACACAAAAAAAATAAATGAGAATTTTAGTAGACATTTTAAAATTTCTTGTGTGTTTTGCGTTGATAATGCTAGCGGTGTGTTCGAAAAAGCGGTGTAGGTACATGTGTGTACACTCTGGCATTCGAAAAATAGGTGTGTTGCAGTGAGTATAACACTCTATCGCGTTTGAAATTTAAAAGCTGTAGTCACGGGTACGTTCTTCTGCAATTAAGATTAGCTTAGGAATAATTTAGGCGACCATGCGCAGAAGACACATTTGATTAGATGATATTGTTTACCATTCTATGTTAATGTGTAGTTTGGAAATTGAAAGCAAACAGCACGTGTTCTCTTTTAATTCGTTATAAAAAGTACAATACAAAGAGAAGTAATATAGGATATAATACGATATTTGCAAACTATTTGACAAGTTTTTAGAAAAAATTATAATTCACAAAATGATTTGAAAATTAAGAATTCTTTAGTAGGAAATAATAAGCTTTTAATTGTTTAAGTTATACGAGGGTAGCCGTTTATATTTCGGGAATAGCAAGCAAAAAAAAATTTTTATTATCGAAAATAGTTTTATTACTTTTCAAAGTATTCTTCTTGCAAATCAATACACTTTTGCATTCGTTTAAGCCAATCCGAAAAGCATTGCTGCCACTGTGAAGGCGGTACCTTTAAAATATGAATTTTGAATGCCTCCACTGCCTCTTCCGGCGTAGAAAACCGTTGACCACGAAGTTTATTTTTCACGTGTGGGAACAAAAAGAAATCACAGGGTGCTAGATCGGGACTGTACGGTGGATGGCTCATCAATTCAATGTTTTGCCCGGTTAAATATTCAATTGTTTGAACCGACGTGTGAGAGCTCGCATTGTCATCGTGGAGAATGATCTGTCGTTTTCGGTTTGCTTTCCTTGTTTCTTCAAAAACTTTTGGCAAACAAATAGTTGTGTACCATTTGGAATTGACCGTTCTACAACTCCCTAAATGTACGGTTACAACGTGACCGTTTTTTTCGAAAAAACAAGCGACCATTTGATTTGATATGCTTCGAGCGCGAACAACTTTTGTTGGTTTTGGCTCATCTTGGAATACTCACACAGTCGACTGCTGTTTACTATTGGACTTTTATTTATTGTATTTTTTGTGCATTTCTTGACACCAATCGATGCGAGCGGTTGTCAAATTATGTGGTACTCAACGTGAACATAGCTTCTTAACGGCTAAATGTTCATGCAGAATCTTATGCGCGCTGGTGTTACTAATACCTAAAGATGCCTCGATTTCACGATATGCCATATGACGGTCTTCAGACACTGCATTAATGTTTTCGGTCACAACAACATTTGTGGGACGACATTCACGAAATTCATCGTCCAAAGAATGCCGTCCAAGTTTGAATTCACTATACCAACGATATACTGTAGTTTTAGATGGTGCTTCATCACCATATAAAGAATTTAGCTCGTCGATACTTGTTGAGACAATCCACGTCGAAAGTTATGAAAAATAATTGCACGAAAATGTTCGCGAGTTAATTCCATTTTTCGTTGACATAAAATTTTCAAGTTACTGTCAACAATAGAAATAGCGACCGAATAATAAAACTGTCAAGGTAAATATATTGTCAAAAATGACAAACTTCATGATGCAATCATCAGGTTAGAGGCTACACTAGCAGTGTTGCCAGTTCCCGAAATATAAACCGCTACCTTCGTATATGTACATTTTCTCTTTTCCTGTGATGTAGAGTATGTCTTTTTGTTATAATAATTATAATATATCGTAGCTGTGTTTTGCTTTTTTAGTTGAAAAAATAAAAGCACATGTCGGTCAACGTTACAATAAGTTTTATTTATTACTGATAAAAGTATAACGTATAACAGAAATGAAAGAGATGACAGTAGTGCAATACATGCCAACACAACAAACTGCAAGTGATGCTTGTGTGCTCTTTTACCCTTTACCCATCAGACTACAATTTCCAACGCACCCTAGTAGTAAAGATTAGGTATAATTTTATTATAATAGATACAAAAAAAAATAGATTTTTGCTACTCATCTGCCCCAATTTTTTTTCATTTTATTTTACTGGGTCTTTACAGTAGAAAAAGAAAACAATGACAAGTTGCCTTTTTTGGACACCTTAGTTATTAGGAATGATCTCAAAATAGAAATTGATATTTTCCGAAAAGAAACCAATGTCAATAGATTCATCACGGCGGACTCAAATCACAGCATGCAACAAAAGATGGCTTCATTCAATTTTCTGATTAATCGTTTGATCAATTTCCCACTAACAAAAGTAAGATATGAAAGAGAATTGAACCTCATTAAGAATATCGCGATATACAACGGTTTCGATTCGGAAATAATCAATGGATTAATTAGAAAGGCCAACATAAGAAAAACAATCCGTGACACCACATGTCTATCACCACAGAGCAATCGGGAAAAGCATTTTGTTTGTTTACCTTATCATCGCATAACAAAAAATCTAAATAGTATTTTTAAAGATCACGGGCTTCAAGTCTGTTTCCGCCCCAATAATTCCCTTAAAATGCTTTTAGGAAATGCAAAAGACAAAATCGAAGAAAATAAAAAATCGGGAATCTATCGAATTGAATGTTTAGAGTGCAATAGACAATACATCGACCAAACTAAAAGATCGATCGAAACCAGGTATAAAGAACACCTTTCGCACATAAAATTCAACCGACCGGAAAAATCGGGTTTAGCGAAACATGTATTAGAAAATAACCACAGTGCTAATATAGATTGTTTAAATCTGATAAAAAACGTGTACAATTATCGAGAACTGGACACGTATGAAAGCATGCACATCTTAAAGAATTTAAACCATGTGGTGAACAATAATGAAAGTGGCCCAGTACAAACGACCCTTTTTTCCCTACTTAATGTCAGAGGACGAACTATATAATAAATTACAGGCAGGCACTTGACTGTCTTGACCGTAATCCCCTTTTTTCAATGTAGTGCATGTTAGTTTAAGTAAGAATAATTTTAAAAATCTTGTGAAACAAACACAGTGTACATCTTGGTTTTGAACGGTGTGGATCGCGTACGGAGTTTGATTTTCGTGCGGTTGTTTTTCGCCGTGTTTTACCAGGTGCGACACTTTGAAATTATCTGCTGATGATGACAACTTGGTTGTCGAAATGCGTATACAGAATTTACAAAGTTAATGTGGAAAGGGGTTATATATCAACCTTATTGATCAAATTACCGGGTCTGGGTAAAATAAAAATGTTTTGGTATCTAATGTAAAGAATTAACAGTGCTCAGAAAGATGTTTACATTTTTTCCAAAATTTTATAATAAAAATTGAAATCTTACGTTTTTTTAGTTCATTTTTTTCGATAATAATAATTACTATTTACAATTTTTTAGTTTTTGCTTTTTAATTAGCATATATATAGAGGAGAAGGTGATTTCAATTTCTTACACTTTTTAAAATCGTGTTTAACGTGAAACATTTTTGTTTTAAATGAAAAATAATTTGAAAACAATTTTAATGCAATTCGTTACTTTTTTAAAATCACGTTTAACCTAAAACGTTTTTGTTTTGATTTGAAAACAATTTTAATGCAATTCCTTCCCTTTTTAAAATCACGTTTAATGTAAAACGTTTTTTGTTTTAATTTGAAGACAATTTTAATGCAATTCCTTACTTTTTTAAAATCGTGTTTAACGTAAATCATTTTTGTTTCAATTGAAAAATAATTCAAAAACAATTTTATTTAAAAATAAAAATTGATAAGAAGAGGAAAGAAGAAGGAAAAATATATATATTGAAAATATAGATATAATAGAATATGACACCAGTCAAGTACCATTTTAAAACAATTTCTAATTAAATTAAATTGTTATACCATAACGAGGGGGAGAGGGGGGGGACTGAAATTTTTTTAAAAAAATTTCACAGAAAATATGACCAAATTGATTTGTATATTTTCTATAAATCATTGTATTTCAAAATTTAATTAATTATTAAAATAATGTATTTTAAAACACAAAAAATAAATATTAGGACGTTGATCCTGTTAGTGGATCCTACACAGTTTCCAAAAATGTACGAAACAAAAAAAAATTATCTGCACTTATAGACGAATATACCCACTGGAGGAATGAAACACAACCCATGTTCGATAAGTACGGTTTCATGATCGACCCTACAAGTGACTTTAAACACCACAATTACACCGAAATGGAACAATTTTTAAAAGACTACAATTTAACATATCCAAATATTACAGACTTAAAAAGTATAGGAAAATCAGTCCAGGGCAGAGAATTATACGTCTTAACACTGAGTAGTACCCCGACGAAACACGTACCAGGTTTGTAAACATATTTTCTTTAAATAAATTTATTAGTTAAGAAAAAAAATTAAATTTATTTTATACAGAGTTATATAAATTTTTAGTATTTCTTTTTTCATTTAAAAAAATATTAAAAATGTAAAAAATATGTTAATTAAAATTATTAGTGTATAATGTTTTAAAATAGATTAAATTTAAATAATCAATTACAAAATTTAATATTAAAATTAAAATTTCGATAAATTAAATATAAATAAATAAATTAATTGAATTAAAATTCATTACCTGAATGAAGTTTGCGCCTTTGCCGTTTGTCGTAGAACTTGATAAGTAATTTTCGTGGTTATTTCTTATCTCCGATGGTAGCAGTACTATACATTTAGCCCAAATTTGTGCCTCGTTTATATATGCTTTGATTCTTAACCACAACAGACAGGAAAGAGAGATAAGAACATGCTCGTTTATGTCCAACATAGAGCAATTTGTAAATATATGTGTTATTAATTACTTTCTTAATATGTTATTGATTTTAATCATTGTATAATGTCATTGAAATATAAATACTTTTACATGGTTTTTATGCTACGAGGATGGTTTGATAAGTGCGGTGAAAACAGAAGTTAAACGCTGTTTACAAAAAAAATTAATCTTTGCTGAGAGGTCATTCACTTAATCCAACGCATTTCTGTCTGTAACTTTTACTTTTACCAACAGAATATAGTAAATCTGTTGGTAAAAGTAAAAGTTACAGACTTGTGTTACGACATGATTGAGTGAAAATTACAAAACTACTTCAATATATTGGGTCGTTAGGAAATTAATTGTGTTTTTTTTTTTGGTTAAAATCAAAGGGGATTTTTTTAGTGCTTAAATATTTTATTATATTATGTATTCTCCATTTGCCTCTAACACTTTTTGCCATTTCTCTGTGAGCAGCACAATTGCCCTCTCAAAAAAGTTCTGGTCCTTACTAGCAGAAAACTGATTTAACGTATTTTTAACGTCCTCATTTGAAGTGAAAATTTTCCCGTCTAGAAAATTTCTTAATGACCAGAATAGATAATAATCCGAAGGTGCAAGGTCCGGAGAATATAGTGGATGCGGCAGTGAATCCCAATTCAGCTGTAGAAGCTTTTGGCGGGCTTGTATGAGGCCTCGCATTGTTCTGGTGGAATACCAGCCCTTTTCTATTGATCAATTCCGGCCTCTTCTGTTAAAGTGCATCATTCAAATTGTCCAATTGTTGACAGTACACTTCAGTATTGATTGTTGTGTTGTCCGGTAAAAGCTCAAAGTAAACGATTCCCTTATAATCCCACCAAACAGACAGCATTACCTTTTTCAGATGAATATCGGCTTTTGATGTGCTTTGAGCCTATTCATCTTTGCTGCTCCATGATCGTTTACGCTTTACATTGTTGTATACAACCCATTTCTCATCCCCAATAACAATTCGTTTCAAAAACGGATCATTTTCTTGACGTCGTAGAAGCATATCGCAGACGTAATGCAGCGGAGCAAATTTCATTCTGTAAGAATATGAGGAACCCATATGTCCAGGTTTGAAATTAATCCTAGGCGTTTGATGTGATCATGAACGGTCGAATTTGACAAATTTAACTTGTTCGCGAGGTCATGTGTTGTTATTCGTCGATTTGCATCAAGCAAAGCCCTTATTTTATCCTCATCAGCTTCGACTGGCCTTCCAGAACGCGGTGCGCCTTCAAGATCGAAATTTCCGAAACGAAATTTTTTAAACTAATTTTGGCACTGGCGTTCTGAAAGCACATCTTTTCCATACACAGCGCATAACTTTTCCCTCGCTTGAACAGCATTTTTTTTCGATAATAATAAAGTAAAATATGCCGAAAATGCTGCTTTTGATTTTCCATATCTGAAAGGGCACCGCACAAAAACTATTAGTCGGAATTTAAAAAACTTTTTCACAAATAATCCTTACTTTGTTAGCTATTAGAATATGTAATAAAAAATTGGCTTCAGTATGAAGTTGGGTATGAAAAATACAAGAAAGTCATCTATTGGGAAAAAAACGCAATTACTTTCCGAACGACCCGATATTTAATAAAGACAAGAATAGTACTGTAAAAATAAATACAGAAAAAATGATAATAAGAACGACCATTCAAAGAAGAGAAACGGCGCACATAACTTCAAATATTTTTCCTGAAGTTATGTATGGTACTATGTATTAATAAGCATCAATAGAAATGAACGGCAAAATTATTTAATAGCTGGAAGACAAAAGTTTTCATGAAAGAAATAGTTTCCATCAGAAGTAAAGTCAAAGGTAGTAAGAAAAATAATGAAATCAACGGTTCCGTGTGCATCAAAATCTTAAATAACAAAAAAAAACGGAATAAACTCAGAGTCCGAATTGAAAGTTCTCTAAAATATACAAGAACATAATATAGATAATTATTATATTAGATAATGAAGATAGCTAATATTTGCAAAAGATGGGAAATGAGAAAATGACAAAAAAGATCTACGAGGTAAGGTAAGTAGGTGTAACGTAAAACTTGGGAGGAGAAGGTAAAGAACGCTTTAGAGAGGGGAGGAGTTGAATGGTAGAAAAGAAGCGGTAGAAAAGGTTTTGTTAAGTCATTACTTAACAAAACCTTTTCTACCATTCAGTATGAAGCGATGTCTGAGTTCTCATATTCTTCTCTATAGTTTCTTTCACCTATTTTTACTTCATGCCAGACTTGGTATGTCATTCCACTCTACTCCTCCTCGCCCTAATGCGTTCTTTACCTTCTCCTTCCAAGCTTTACGTTCCACCTACTTCCCTTACGCCAACGACATTTCGTTGAAAAAATAATTTTTCTCAGCCTGCAAAATATACATTATTCGGCGAGAATTTCTCTCACCCAGCCAAATTCTAAAGCTTGCAAAGAAGGTTTTGTTAAGTAATGACTTAACAAAACCTTTTCTACCATTCGGTATGAAGCGATGTCTGAGTTCTCATATTCTTCTCTATAGTTTCTTTCACCTATTTTTACTTCATGCTAGACTTGGTACGTCATTCCACTCAACTCCTCCTCTCCCTAATGCGTTCTTTACCTTCTCCTTCCAAATTTTACGTTCCACCTACTTCCCTTACGCTAACAACATTTCGTTGAAAAAATAATTTTTCTCAGCCTGCAAAATATACATTATTCGGCGAGAATTTCTCTCACCCAGCCAAATTCTAAAGCTTGCAAAGAAGGTTTTGTTAAGTAATGACTTAACAAAACCTTTTCTACCATTCGGTATGAAGCGATGTCTGAGTTCTCATATTCTTCTCTATAGTTTCTTTTACCTATTTTTACTTCATGCTAGACTTGGTACGTCATTCCACTCAACTCCTCCTCTCCCTAATGCGTTCTTTACCTTCTCCTTCCAAATTTTACGTTCCACCTACTTCCCTTACGCTAACAACATTTCGTTGAAAAAATAATTTTTCTCAGCCTGCAGAATATACATTATTCGACGAGAATCTCTCTCACCCAGCCAAATTCTTAAGCTTGCAAAAAAAGAAGACGAACGGTAACAAATCTGGAAAATGTATGAACTGGTTAATAAACTCGAATCCATATTCACGGAATTTTGCGGTCACGGGTATGAAACTGTGTTGTTTAGATGCGTCTGTATTACTCTCCTTTGTTTTAATTTTTCTTTTAAACGGTTCAATAGTGCAACTTAATACACTTCTATTATTATTTTTCTCTATTATAATTAACAAACTAGGATAGCTCCTTGGGAATCCCAAAAAGCAATAACATTCCTAGTCGATAAAATGGTCATCGCCCTCTTTGACACATTTTCGCCGGTTATAGTCTACTAATTTTAATTTTTATGATAACTACTGCGGTACTCATTTCAAACGTCTGTGAACAACACATCGTTTTTGTTCGAAATTCGGACAGTGCAGTTGAACAACCACTTTACACTTGTCTGTAGCGACGTTTGTAAACCAGCTACGATGCCATTTTATAGATGCACCAAACATCTCAAACCACTCGTATTTAGCACTTTATGAACTTTTATTTCTCAACTGAGCGGATTTTCATACATACAATATATGTTATAATTCATTAATATTAAATAGTAGTCAGAATTTTGACTAATTGATGTTATGTAAATTAAATCTGAAAGGTCATTCGTACTGCTGCTGAAAATATCGGAAAGATTCGCGAAAATCTAAGTAAAGTATTAACAAGGTAAATGTACATGGCCTAGCCATAAATACTGTCAGAATTTTAATGTATAATAAGACACTAACTTATTATACAAGACTAAAGTACGAGGATCGATCCAGAAATAAGGTTCCCATAATTTTTACAATAATACAAGATCGTTTATTCTCATCAAAATTTACATCGTTGGATAGAGGACACTTAGCTCTATTTTTCTACATAATCGCCATCTCTTTCTAAGCATTTTTGTAGACGGTGTTCCAATTTTTGTATCCCCGTGTCGTAGAACGTTGCCGCCAGCCCGTTCAGATAGCGTTTCACCTCTTCTTTGACTTCATCGTCGTTCTGGAAGCGTTGTCCACTCAAGTGTTCCTTTAACTTGGGAAACAAGTGATAATCACTAGGCGTGAGGTCCGGGTTGTAAGGTGGGTGGGGCATGACAGTCCATTCAAAGTTGGTCAAAAGTTCCTTGGTTTGACGGGAGACATGAGGGCGGGCGTTGTCGTGAAGCAGCGTTACACCTTTTGTCAGTCGTCCTCACCGGCGGTTCTGGATAGCTCGCCTGAGTTTTCTTAGTGTTGCACAATAACTGTCTGAGTTGATTGTTGTCCCAGGTTCCATGAACTCGATCAGCAGTATCCCCTTGCGATCCCAAAAAACAGTGGCCATGACTTTGCCAGCAGAAAGACTTTGTTTAAACTTCTTTGCGACTGGTGACCCTGAGCGACGCCATTGTTTGGACTTTTCTTTCGTTTCGGGCGTGAAATGAAACACCCACGTTTCGTCTCCCGTAACAATGGAGTCCAACAATCCTTCCCTATCTTCTTGACACTTTTGCAGAAACTGGCGAGCACAGTCAATGCGTTTCTCTTTGTGTTCGACTGTCAGCATACGCGGTACCCATCGAGCACAACACTTGCGATATCCCAATTTTTCAGTCAAACCTCTTTGAACTGTACCGTAAGAACTCCCAGGAATCCGAGCAACAAGTTCACGGATGGTGATCCTCCTGTTTTCAAGCACTTTGCGTTGGACCATCTCGATCAGCGCCTCCGAAATTGAAGGTCTTCCACTCCGTTCTTCATCGTGGACTTCCTTCCGACCAGCACTAAACACCCTGCACCACTTACGCACGTGTTGAATGGTCATACACTTGCCGCCATACACCTCTGTCAACTGTCGATGAATATCCACGGGTGGTGTCTTTTTCGCGTGCAAGAACCTAATTACGGAACGAATCTCGCACACGGCGGGATCAGCAATGGGCACCTCCATCACGGACGGCTACTGAGCCAAGACTGAGCGGCGTAGCGAAGCGCGGCAGGTGGGAATCCGGAGTAGGGAAACATACCTACACAGCGGTGTTGCCGGATTTCGTCTCACACCTGCCCGTGCGGCTGGAGTTCTTTGGGAACCTTATTTCTGGATCGATCCTCGTACATATGTATATTCGAAAAGAACATAAAATAAGCTTTCAAACGTCTATACATTTACGCACTGTTTGTAATAATATTACTGCTGTAGCTGCAAGAATACTTCATTTAATCGCTTGTCGTAAGAACGTCGATACTGGCATCTATGAATTTGCAACATAGTGACAAGCGACACCTTGAATACGCATGCGTATTGCATACGTTGACAAACGTATTATATCTTACGCATTCACTGAAGACTGAGTCTTAAAAGACTCTAAAGTTGGATGAAGTTTTTACAAGCTATATCTCAGAGTCTTGGAGAGTATGCCATAACTTATAGTCGGAAGAGTTCAGGTCAAGCTTACCTGAAGCCTTAAAAACTCATATTATTTTTCAGTCATATTGGGTTGTTTTTGCTTTGTGAGTGGGTGCTTTAACAGGATTCAGCACCCACTTCTCCCCAATCAAAGAGTCTGTTTGAGGCTTTACCAAAATTTTTTTCAGATCGATGTTTTCATCTTACTCTCGCAATAATGTGTAGTAGAAACACTCGTAGTAGGCGCCCCATCAAATCATTACTAAAACTAGGAAAATGACGATGCTGAGCCGGTGTCACAAACTTTCGAGCGTCTAGACAGCTTTCAACATACACGCTATCATTCTATGGGTTAAATTTTCCCTTCGTAATCAAGAATTTTATGTCCTAATATACAATTTTGCGAAACCCTCTTTTATCGCAACAACTTAAGTTCTTCGCTTCTGATGACCATCAAGTCTAATGCTGGTTTCTTCCGTAAGACTCTTCCCTAAAAAAACAAGAAATTATTTTAGATATTATGTTAATTTTACGAGATTTATGATGACCATCTAGTCTAATGCTGGTTTCTTCCGTAAGGCTCTTCCCTAAAAAAACAAGAAATTATTTTAGATATTATGTTAATTTTACGAGATTTATGATGACCATCTAGTCTAATGCTGGTTTCTTCCGTAAGGCTCTTCCCTAAAAAAAACAAGAAATTATTTTAGATATTATGTTAATTTTACGAGACAATATTAATTGATTCTTCAGTGGATTTCGGGCTACTCTTGTACGAACAGCTACCTAGTGTTTGGTTATTGTTTCGAAAACGAGCAATGGTATGATATACGGAACTTTCGTTAATATTAAGGGGCGAAGGGAAAGCTAAAAATATGTCGCGCATTCTTTCATACTTTGCACAATAAAATGATAGCGATATGATTATAATATTCGTACCACTCTATAGTATAATAAATGGTGATCATTAAGCGTACCAAACAGTACTGACATACTGCGTATCCTTGACGACATAGACTGATATGACACTCTCTGACTCGTAATTTCGACAGTATTTTTAGCTGGACCATATAATTTTGAAGAACTCTGTATAATCTCAAATTTAATGTAATTACATAATATTCTTTTGCAAAGTTCACATTACTCATCGCAAAATTTCCTATTTACTTTCAATATATTTTTTTTCAAAGGACGTATTAATTGATGCAACCTGGAATTTACGAATAATATCATATCTCCCTCTCTCGACCAATACATAAATGTATTGACCGACAAAGCAAGAACGTTTCTATCTTACAGATCGGAGACTATGTTTCCAGTGTATAATAGACAGAAACTTACATCTAGGCTTTATGCCAATTAAAGAATGTTAAAAAGGAATCATTCTATTATTAATAACACCCTATCAACTACATATGTTTCATCGAATTCACGAATCGTCAGGTTGATTTGTGTTATTAATGAACGATTCCTTCAGAGTGCTTATCATATCATTTCGATACAGAAAATAATGAATAATATCATATCTCCCTCTCTCGACCAATACATAAATGTATTGACCGACAAAGCAAGAACGTTTCTATCTTACAGATCGGAGACTATGTTTCCAGTGTATAATAGACAGAAACTTACATCTAGGCTTTATGCCAATTAAAGAATGTTAAAAAGGAATCATTCTATTATTAATAACACCCTATCAACTACATATGTTTCATCGAATTCACGAATCGTCAGGTTGATTTGTGTTATTAATGAACGATTCCTTCAGAGTGCTTATCATATCATTTCGATACAGAAAATAATGAATAATATCATATCTCCCTCACTCGACCAATACATAAATGTATTGACCGACAAAGCAAGAACGTTTCTATCTTACAGATCGGAGACTATGTTTCCAGTGTATAATAGACAGAAACTTACATCTAGGCTTTATGCCAATTAAAGAATGTTAAAAAGGAATCATTCTATTATTAATAACACCCTATCAACTACATATGTTTCATCGAATTCACGAATCGTCAGGTTGATTTGTGTTATTAATGAACGATTCCTTCAGAGTGCTTATCATATCATTTCGATACAGAAAATAATGAATAATATCATATCTCCCTCTCTCGACCAATACATAAATGTATTGACCGACAAAGCAAGAACGTTTCTATCTTACAGATCGGAGACTATGTTTCCAGTGTATAATAGACAGAAACTTACATCTAGGCTTTATGCCAATTAAAGAATGTTAAAAAGGAATCATTCTATTATTAATAACACCCTATCAACTACATATGTTTCATCGAATTCACGAATCGTCAGGTTGATTTGTGTTATTAATGAACGATTCCTTCAGAGTGCTTATCATATCATTTCGATACAGAAAATAATGAATAATATCATATCTCCCTCTCTCGACCAATACATAAATGTATTGACCGACAAAGCAAGAACGTTTCTATCTTACAGATCGGAGACTATGTTTCCAGTGTATAATAGACAGAAACTTACATCTAGGCTTTATGCCAATTAAAGAATGTTAAAAAGGAATCATTCTATTATTAATAACACCCTATCAACTACATATGTTTCATCGAATTCACGAATCGTCAGGTTGATTTGTGTTATTAATGAACGATTCCTTCAGAGTGCTTATCATATCATTTCGATACAGAAAATAATGAATAATATCATATCTCCCTCTCTCGACCAATACATAAATGTATTGACCGACAAAGCAAGAACGTTTCTATCTTACAGATCGGAGACTATGTTTCCAGTGTATAATAGACAGAAACTTACATCTAGGCTTTATGCCAATTAAAGAATGTTAAAAAGGAATCATTCTATTATTAATAACACCCTATCAACTACATATGTTTCATCGAATTCACGAATCGTCAGGTTGATTTGTGTTATTAATGAACGATTCCTTCAGAGTGCTTATCATATCATTTCGATACAGAAAATAATGAATAATGATATGATAAGCACTCTGAAGGAATCGTTCATTAATAACACAAATCAACCTGACGATTCGTGAATTCGATGAAACATATGTAGTTGATAGGGTGTTATTAATAATAGAATGATTCCTTTTTAACATTCTTTAATTGGCATAAAGCCTAGATGTAAGTTTCTGTCTATTATACACTGGAAACATAGTCTCCGATCTGTAAGATAGAAACGTTCTTGCTTTGTCGGTCAATACATTTATGTATTGGTCGAGAGAGGGAGATATGATATTATTCATTATTTTCTGTATCGAAATGATATGATAAGCACTCTGAAGGAATCGTTCATTAATAACACAAATCAACCTGACGATTCGTGAATTCGATGAAACATATGTAGTTGATAGGGTGTTATTAATAATAGAATGATTCCTTTTTAACATTCTTTAATTGGCATAAAGCCTAGATGTAAGTTTCTGTCTATTATACACTGGAAACATAGTCTCCGATCTGTAAGATAGAAACGTTCTTGCTTTGTCGGTCAATACATTTATGTATTGGTCGAGAGAGGGAGATATGATATTATTCATTATTTTCTGTATCGAAATGATATGATAAGCACTCTGAAGGAATCGTTCATTAATAACACAAATCAACCTGACGATTCGTGAATTCGATGAAACATATGTAGTTGATAGGGTGTTATTAATAATAGAATGATTCCTTTTTAACATTCTTTAATTGGCATAAAGCCTAGATGTAAGTTTCTGTCTATTATACACTGGAAACATAGTCTCCGATCTGTAAGATAGAAACGTTCTTGCTTTGTCGGTCAATACATTTATGTATTGGTCGAGAGAGGGAGATATGATATTATTCATTATTTTCTGTATCGAAATGATATGATAAGCACTCTGAAGGAATCGTTCATTAATAACACAAATCAACCTGACGATTCGTGAATTCGATGAAACATATGTAGTTGATAGGGTGTTATTAATAATAGAATGATTCCTTTTTAACATTCTTTAATTGGCATAAAGCCTAGATGTAAGTTTCTGTCTATTATACACTGGAAACATAGTCTCCGATCTGTAAGATAGAAACGTTCTTGCTTTGTCGGTCAATACATTTATGTATTGGTCGAGAGAGGGAGATATGATATTATTCATTATTTTCTGTATCGAAATGATATGATAAGCACTCTGAAGGAATCGTTCATTAATAACACAAATCAACCTGACGATTCGTGAATTCGATGAAACATATGTAGTTGATAGGGTGTTATTAATAATAGAATGATTCCTTTTTAACATACTGGAATTTACGATTTTAATTGCAGGAAAACCCGAATTTAAATATATTGCGAACATGCATGGCAATGAAGTTGTAGGAAGGGAATTGTTACTTTTGTTAATTAAATATTTATGCGAGAACTATGGAAGTAATGAGAGAATAACTAAACTATTGAACTCCACACGTATTCACATAATGCCAAGTATGAATCCGGATGGCTATGAACTATCAACAGAAGGTACAGTATACTATTAATGCCGAGGCTATTTTTTTCTTGCAATATCATAATTACTTTAATGGAATTTTATGCGATTAAAGAGGTGGTATTAATAACAAATTAGAAATAATTCCTATTTTGACATTTGTTTTGTATTGACTTATGTACGAGGTTAGTTAAGAAAATATGTATAAATTTATTTTAAAAAACTGTAACATTTAAAATAATAACCTTTTTTTTCAATTAATTAGTTTCATAATATACGAGGATCATTAAAAAAATATTACATTAAATTTCGATCATAAGCAGAATTTATAATTATAATAAGATATTCAAATTAAAAAAAACTTTTTTGCAAAGTATTAGGTTGTTTGGAAATTTTGCGCAGATTTTCGAAAAGAAGTTAAAGTCTATATATATATATACCGAAATATATACATTATTTTGTTCAATAACTTTTCGTTTCTTAGGTAATTGGAAAATTCCATCTCCCAGAACTTCGCAGGTTTCTCAGTGAGGTGGTTTCATGTCGTTCAAGTTCTTGCCTTTAAGAGAATTTTGTAAATAAATAAAAATCTGGAGTAATGCTAGGTATATTCAGCAGCTCCTTGTATGGATAGGGTACCACATTCCAGGCAATCTCGAACAATTTTTGTCCAGCAAGGCATGACGTTTGCCATTGACCAATACCCTGGGGCTCCATCGCAGAGCATTCATTCAATTTCGCTCAAACGTAGCACGGATTCTCCCATAGTTTCTCTGTATTTACACAGCCATCCATTCTCTGCAAACTGTTGAAGCCCCGTCGCACATTCTTCAAAGAAGGCGGTGTAATGTCGAATCGCTTTCGAAAAGCACATTGCACCGTAACAACCGAAATTGTTTTTGTGAATTTATAAACGCAGAATGCCTTTTGCTGCCGACTTACCATTTCGAGTGTAAATAAATAACTGAACGGCGTTCTGAGACCAACAAATCTACAGCACCTACGTGACAGCCATTCGAAACTGCCTTCTTCAAATGGTCAGTACCTATGTGACAGCCATTCAAAACTGCCTTTTTCAAATGGTCAGTGAGTTGTTCCATGAACCCAAACGTTTTATCATGAAATCGATTCGTTCTTCTAGAATAACCCCGTACTATTGATTTGCTTCTGATGGTGTAATTGCTAACATGTCTTCTGTAAAAATTAATCCCATTGAGTCTATTTCTGTTCTATTTTCCGGTTTCTTAAATGTTTACATCATCTCATCTGCTTCTCCTTAATTGCTTTATCACAATTTAAAAAACTTTGGCTAAATACTTATGCTTATTTTAAGTCGTCTGTTATGTTAAATTCGCAAGATTCTAGGTTTTATATTAATATTACTTTGTTTATAATAGTATATATGGATTTCTATTATTTTGATTATGTACTTTTATACTCAATTTCTGTCTAGACTATCAACATTCATCTAGAACTGGATTTTGTAAAAATTTTCCCTATTTGAACCTTTACTGTGTTTCTTCTGTGTTCCTTCCAAATATTCTCGTATTTTATCTGCTGTAATTCTTATCATTATTTTTCCACTCTCCTTAATGTTTTTTACGATAACCTTACAGTGGTGTCAAGGTGTCGCACTCAATTATTATTCAATAATACGTTCGTATCGGAAGAAAGATTGAACCAAAGTAATTTTACTTCTTGCCTCTTTGAGGGAAGATTTTACAGCTTGCGTTGACTTCGTAAAAGTTATAACGTGTATAGTTTTCAAACTTTTCAATGTCTCTGTACATATGTATTTAGTCTTTTTTATTAATTATTTTAGGCGATTCAAGTTCGGGCCATGGCAGAGGTAACGCCCATTCCGTAGATTTAAACCGAAATTTCCCCGACCAATACGTAAAAAATATCGTAAGTATTTGACCTTTTAGGATTTCACAAATGAACAATTACAAAATCTGCTTCTCGCTAAAATTTCGCAGTATAATAAAAACACCGAACCGGAAACCAGGGCCGTAATGCAGTGGATTTTATCGGAGCCTTTCGTTTTATCGGCGAATTTACATAACGGGGCTTTGGTGGCGAATTATCCTTTCGATGACACTCCAGACAATAAAATACATGAAAATAAGTCACCGGATGATGAAGTTTTCAAATACTTAGCTCGTACTTATTCCGAAGTGAGTAATCTGGAACAGTAGTAATGAAGGAGGTTCAGAATATTTTCAGCCTGACAAAGAACCCGCAAGATTTTTGAGTTTATGTTATTTTTCAACTAGACAATTCATTTAGACCAACAAGTTTCTAGTTTTTTAATACCTTTAATCAGAGTAAGAAGAATGCTCGAATTGTTTTCGTTCGCGAACGAATTTTATTTATCATGTTGTAAAGAATTGTTCTTTTTGATTCGCGAATTTTATAAATAAAATTCGGAACGAAAAAAAAACTTGAGAATGAAAAATAAAATTCTCTCACTAATTAAAAACAAATAAAATTCCCGAACGAAAAGAAAATACAATTCGTGAGATTCATGTTTTCATACCTAACTACATATATACATAAACACACACTCATCATCGAAAACATTTCATAAACTTCTGTCAATGACTACACACGGTCACAAACATACATATTGTATATACATATATGCTTCCATATATACATATGTGTCAGTGGCGGCTGGTCAGGTGAGGCAGGTGAGGCAGTGCCTCACCATCTAAATCTTGGAATTATAACAAGAATAATATGTATACTTTTAAAATTCTTTATAAATTAATTATCATCTTTTATTCAGAATTTATCTTATAAACAATAAGAAAATAGTTTTAAATAAACCGGCATTACAAGCAAAGTACAAATTTATCATTTCATTTTAATTCCGTGCGAATGTACGAGCGCGTATACTTGCCCCGACCAACTTCATGCTTGATCTATGTATATCCCTACTAAACACGAATATTTGAGGCCCGGCCACTCATTGCCTCTCATTGAAAATTTATAACGCACTACAGCAGTCAAAAAAATTCTCAATTTCTATGGAAATTACAGTAAAGTATTAACTACATATTTAAGATAACAAAGAAGAAAAAATATTCAAAAAGTTAATAGATTTTTCTAACTTTATTGTGAGATTTTTGAATTTTTTAATAATATAGAAAGTATTATTAATAGGATAAATTAAGTATTTATTTAATGATATAAAGATGTCTAAAGGTTTACATTCTTCTTGTACAGTTTCTCAATATTTCCTCCACGCAAATAATATGTTTTAAGTTTTAACAGGAGTATTTTTATTGTTTCAAGTAGATATTCTTTAGATATCAATGTATGTATGTATGTATTATTTAGTCTGAAGCCAATTTGAACTGAGCCTCTCATCGAATCACAATCGCCGAACTACCGAATATACTCGAGGCTGACATTCTCGGCCCGAATCGCAAATTACAGCTTGGGGGAATAACAAAGATAGGTTAAATATTTTAATATTTGTTTAGTGATATTTTCAGTGATTTAAAAATTGTGAATATGGATTTAGAAAATGTAAGAAATACACAAGACATTGTAGATTTTTTAATAAGAAATACGTTCGTTGTTCTATCGGTAGAAGATCAATTATATGTCAAAAACCTTCCAAGACCAAACCCTGGTTTATCAAAATCTCTTACAATACACGGTAAGTCTAACAGAAATTTCAATAATAATAATAATAATTACGTTTTTTGCTTGATAAGTTTAGAGAATTTCGGGAGTGTGATACATATTTCAGTACTGTATACGAAAATTCGATGTCTGACGAATCTGTTGCACATAAAAGGCGTAGAATTGATGACGTTCCAGATACTAAACAAAATTATAGAAAATTATTTTTCGAAATTCTAGATACGTTTATTAGTCAAATTGAAATTAGATTTATTGATTTAGAAAAACTTGCTTTTTTTGATTTATTAACAGAAAGTAAATTTGAAGAATATTCGAAGGCATTTCCTCAGAGGCTCTTAAATAATTTGTTTGAACAATATAAATTTTTTGATCAAATTCAATTAAAAAATGAATTAGCTGTTATTTATAGTGACATGCAACTCCTTGGTAATTCTAAAACACCATGTGAAACAAAAGTTAGCCATCTGTATGCCAGAACTTTTTAAATTGCTAAGTATAGTAGTTACCATATCGGTAACTTCCGCGTCCGTTGAGCGAAGTTTTTCCACATTGAAACGTATAAAATCGTATGTTAGAAATACAATTGGACAACAAAGATTTAGTAACTGTGCACTAATTGCAATCGAAAAGGAATTGGTTAAAACGATGACGAGGGATGAACGATTTTATAATGATGTAATTGATTATTTTGCTAACACAAAAAACCGGAGGATACCTTTGCTATACAAGAAGTAAAATCTATTAAATGTAGTTCTACGTGCAATGCCAATAAAGGAAATTTTCTGTATTTTAAAATATTTTCATTTTGCATGTAATTTTGAAATTTTGTTATTGGATTGTTGTTGATTTATATATATATATATATATATATATATATATATATATATATATATACATATATATGTATATATTTGTTATATTATTAAATTTTATATTATAATAGGAATGTATTTATTTTTTATTTTTAAATCCTAGAAGATTGAGTTCTTATTTTCGATTAATGTTTTTAGAATTTGTTTGATTTTTTAGAATATTTATTTTCGTTTCACAAGGGTTTGCTTTGAAACTTCGTTTTCCCTTAAAAATCGAATGGGGCGCGATATAGGGCTCAGTTCACGTCTGGCAGCCCTGTTTGTACTGGAAGCCCTTTATATATATATAAATATATATAAACTGTTTTTATATGTAGTAGGTATATAGAGTTTATTAATCAATTGTAAACAATTTTGAATATTTATTATTCTATCTGCCTCACCATGTCAAATACTCACGAGCCGCCACTGATATGTGTGTATCAGTGTATACCCAAACAAAAAGAACTCAGCATGCCTAAGTTGAATGTTAAAAAGAATTTTTCTTTTTCATTGGTTTGTTTTTACGATCACAAAATTCTTTTCCCGAATTTTATTTTTAAATTCGCGAATACAAATTTTATGAGGAACGAAAAAAATAAAATTGTGCTTGCGAGCACAATTTTTTCATTCTCTCATGCAAAATAAAATTCTTTTCAAGAATTTTATTTTTAAATTCGCGAATACAAATTTTAAAACGAACGAAAAAAATAAAATTGTGCTCGCGAGCAGAATTTTTTCCTACTCTGCCTCTTAATATTATTATTTAATTAATATAACAATTCACTGCCGAAACATAACAAATACGACGATCTTATACCAGGATTCAGCAGATAGTCTCTACTTTTCAACAATTGATTCATAATTAACTGATGTAGCCTTTACTTGATGAAAATCCATAACAAAATTAACACAAAAGCTCGCCTGTGTGATATACTTATATATAAGATTTATATATATATATATATATATATATATATATATATATATATACATACATACAACCATGCTCAGATGTATTAGACACCCCAGGTAAAAACCCTTATTCTCGGTATTATCCAAGTCTAACGGAAATTAACCGTAAAAATAGTTAATGATATTTACAGAAATGCGTTTTTGAATACCCTAGTTAATCCGCTATTGAAAAGAATAGGTGGAAAGGGGAAATTGTGGATTTTAGAAATTTAGTGTCATTCTAGCAGTGTGTGAGCAACGTGCATTTGTGAGTTTGTGGTAGAGATCAATTAGATTATCCTATTTTTTCACGTTGTGTCAGTTATTTGTTGATGAAAAATGCCTAAAACACGCGAGTTGTCGGTAGGGGAACGCGCCCAAATAGTGCTACTGCATTCCCAGAAGTTATCAATAGCTGCAATTGCAAAAAAAAAATGTTCGCAATGTGCAGTCCGTACAGCCATTAGTCGCTATCAGGAGAGTGGGTCGTTTGTTAACAGACCAAAAAGTGGCAGAAAACCCTGTACCTCGATTAGAGAAGACAGAATTTTACAAAGACTGGCTCTCAATGATAGGAAAAAATCGTCGAAACAGCTCGCCAGTGAGCTGAAACAGCGTTATCGCGTATCAGTTTCTGCGCAAACAGTGAGAAGGCGTCTCCAGTGTGCTGGTTTACGAGGGTGTAAAGCGCGACGTAAACCGCTTTTAACTGACGCTCATAAAAAGAAGCGGTATTTATGGGCCAAACAACATGAAAATTGGACAATCGAGAAGTGGTTGAAGATTCTTTGGTCTGATGAATCGAATATCGAGGTATGTAAGTACATCTTCATGACTAATATTCTTATCGTTGTATGCAATTCAGTCTACATGTAACATTAAACAAAATTAATCCTGTCTAAGTGCTAACTTTCTTCTTTTGCCTAGCAGCTTTGGGGACTACCTGGGACGCTATACGTTCGGCGTAGGCAAGGGGAAGCTTATGAACCACAATGTATCATTCCCACAGTAAAATTTGGAGGTGGTAGTATCATGGTTTGGGGTTGTATGTCTGCATACGGTGTTGGAGAACTGTACCTGTGCGATGGACGGATGAATAGTCAACGCTATTTAACCATGTTGGAGGAAGTATTAGAACCGTCTGTGCTAAAACTATTCGACCAGGATATTCCACAATACATTTTTCAGCAAGATAATGCGCCCTGCCACAAATCGGGAGCTGTAATGCGTTGGTTCGAGGAAAACACAGTGGGGGTATTGGATTGACCGCCACAAAGTCCCGATTTGTCGCCAATTGAAAATTTGTGGCGTATCTTAAAAACTACGATCACGGAACATAAATGCCTGTCAAAAGCAGAATTATCAACAAAAATTCGCGAAATATGGGCTGCAATACCACCGGCAGAGTGTTACAATTTAGTAGCAAGTATGCCTCGACGAGTGCGAGCTGTCATTAAGGCCAAGGGCGGAGCGACAAAATATTGATAAATTGTACTATATTACTAAATAACACTTTGTACATAATTTTCACAACAGTTATTTTCCTCACCTCTCTTTTGACTAAACTATATAAGCTATATATGTATGTATGTACATAAATTCGTAAGGTGTCTAATACATTTGAGCATGGTTTTGTGTATATATATATATATATATACATATATAGACTAAAGAGTAAATCTTATACAAAAAGGAATATATTCTAGTCAACTGAACTATTTTCAGGGTGGGGATGATATACAATTACAATGAAATTAGTTTAATAGTGGAGAATTATTCAAATCTCATTGGTCGTTTAATAAATTATTACATTTTTTATGTTTGTTTGTTTCTATAATTTCAAGTAATGATACCTATCTCTTAATTTTCCGAATGTGGAATTGTGATCTCCGAATTAAAAGAATGATTATAAGTATTTAAATGTACTGCATAGTTGGAATCGTTTTTGTTATGATTAAAGCTTTTTTTGTATTTCGATATCTTCGTTTCCATACATCTTCCAGTTTGATCAATATATATCTTAGAGCAATCACCACACGAAAGCTTATAGACTCCTACTTTGTTGGATTTATTTATTTAATTAAAAATAACAAATGCAAAATAAATTAATCCAACAAATTGGGAGTCTACAAGCTTTCTTGTTGTGATTGCTAAAACTAAAAGATCTATGGAAGCAAGGATATCAGAACACAAAAGAAGTTTTAATCATAACAAAAATGAGTCCAACTACATTCTCACCCTGAAAATAGTTTAGTCGACTAAAATATATTCCGTTTGTGTTAGATTTACCCTTTAGTCTAAAGTCACAGTGCTGATGAAACAGTTGTTACCATTTTTTAATAAAGATATTTTGTGAAAATCATACAACTGAGTTTTTGTGTGAATTGATTCGTACCTTGAAGGTAAAAAAATCTAAACGATAATACAAAGAAATAAGAAAACTATATTTCCATCTCTTGGATAAAATTGAAATTTGTGTCATTTTGAAAGCATGTATTAGAATTTCTACTTAATATACAATAATTCATTTTCTAAACAATGATCGTTTCATCCTATACCAAGTTATAAACGATAATACAAAGAGATGAGAAAAATATATATATATCTCCATCTCTCTGTTAAAAGTGAAAGCTGGTATAGGGCAAAATGATCATGTAGTATTTGTATTCTTCCAACTGAATTATTTTCATTAATTACGTCATAGTCATAGTCGACAAGTCGCACATCATTGTTTGCATATAAGCTGAAGTTCCGGTACGTGCTTTTAAAATGACAGTGCTTTTACTTTTATCTGAGAGATGGGAGTGTAGTTTTCTCATTTCTTTTTATGTCTTATAATATGATTTATCCAAGTTTGCAAAATAAGCGGCTGTCTCGGTATTGACTTCATCATCTGCAGTGAATCCTCGTCCAACGAGCCATTTCTTCAAGTTTGGCAAAAGTAATCTATCTAGCCAGAAGCAAAAACCAGCAAATACGGCGTATGTAGAAGAACTTCGAAGTGTAGTTCATAGAGTTTAGAAGCAACAACCCGAGACTTGTGTGTAGGCGCATGATCGTGGTGAAAAGACACTTTTTTAGATAGGTCGCCCTATCTTGTTCCAGGTAGTTAATAAGTTCATTTCGCAAATCCTAGAAAACTATAGCCATGACTTTTTCAGCAGATGTAACCGTTTTTGCTTTCTTTGATACACTTTCACCTACTTTTACCCACTATTTAGATAGCTGCTTTGTCTTTGGCTTATACTACTGTTATAAAACGTCGTAAAAATCAGCGGAATCGTGTTTAGATAAATAAACAGAAATGTTCATTTGAATGCGTTTATTGTTAGTGTTAACAAACAACACCCTTTGAGCGGAAAACTTTTTCACGTCCTAAACATTGTCTAAAATATAATAGACACGGGCTATTGGGATTTGTGCAACGTCAGTAAGATCACTGCAATTATTTAATATGGAATTGTAAATATTTATGACAATTTCGTCGGTTGAACGATCTGTGGGCGTATAGAGCTTTCCACCATCTACAATGGATGTACGACTACATTGAAATTCAGCAACTCATTTTACCATTGAAAATGAAAGGGAAAAACGTTTTAAAGCGAAATTTAACTCTTTCTATTCGTCCAAGGTTAAATCATTTAAAACAAAATACTTTATAACAGCTCGATTTGATTTTATCAGTTTTTGACAAAATTTTTTTCTTTCTTTACTTGATTGCCACAAACAAGCAATGCACGCGCTTAAATTTGACAGCACGCCATCTAAAGATTGTACTTGACAAATATAGTCATTTGATTATACTTGCGCCATCTCTGCGTCAGGCTGAGAACATACCGAACGCTCTGCGTATTAATACATTTATTACCACCGTTTAATATGTCAGGCGCACAGAACTATGCACTTAAATAAGACTTGTCCCATGTTCCCCGATGAACATTTCCCAAACGGTATTACAAACGGAGCCAAATGGTATCCAGTTACGGGTGGCATGCAAGATTGGAATTATCTCGTAGCAGGATGCATGGAGATTACCCTCGAAGTGGGATGCTATAAATATCCAAATGCAAGTGATTTGCCTGAAAAATGGCTTGATAACAAAGAAGCCTTAATAACTTACATAGAACAAGTAAGTTACTTCATTTGATTGTTTATTTTTTTAATTTCTTTATTTTAAGGTGAACAAAGGTGTCCATGGATTTGTTATAAGTACCACAGGCAGGCCTATATCACATGCTGAAATTAAAGTAGAAGGTATAGATCATGTGATATTGTCGGCAAAAGACGGGGATTACTGGAGAATTTTATTGCCTGGTAAATACAATTTAACCATAGCAGCAAGGGGGTAAGTTGCAAAATACATTTCTTGAATCCAAAATTTATTAAATTAAAATCACTATTTCGAAATTGATACACGTTAGTAATTTATTTGATACAGTAACAGTGACGATCTAAAGCAGATTACAACAAAACTACTCTAATTTTTTCTTTTCACTATATATCTATTGGGTTGGCAACTAAGTACTTTAGGTTTTTACTGATAGAGAGCGTTGCTTTATTTTTTGTATAACGTATGTTAGTGCTGTACTTTACCGTTTGTCGCGTGATACTAGTCACATTGACGTAACTTCAGAAGCAAGTAGTGCGTGATTTTTATTAAAGCTATTAGTTGTGGGTTAATTTTAAATGGAGTGCAGAAACGAACATTTTCGACATATTTTACTATTTTATTTCCGTAAAGGAAAGAAAGCTGCTGCGGCTCACAAAAAGATATGTGAAGTTTATGGTGCTAATTGCTTAACAGAGCGCACGTGTCAGAATTGGTATAAAAAATTCTGTTCTGGAGATTTTTCCCTCAAAGATGACCAACGTTCTGGTCGGCCTACTGAAGTTGATGATGACCAAATCAAAGTCATAATTGAAGAGGATCGTCATATAACATAAGAGGTTGCGGAGAGGCTACATGTATCGCACACAACAATTGAAAAACATTTAAAATGTCTTGGGCTAGTTAAGAAGCTTGATATTTGGGTACCTCACGATTTGAAAGAAATTTATTTAACACAAAGAATTAACTTTTGCGATATGCACCTTAGACGAAATGAAACCGACCCTTTCTTAAAAAGAATCATCACTGGTGATGAAAAATGGGTCCTGTATAGTAACATAGTTCGAAAACGATCATGGAGCAAACACGATAAACCAGCTCAAACCACATCGAAAGCTGAATTGCATCCAAAAAAGATCATGCTGTCAGTTTGGTGGGATTACAAAGGTGTTGTGTTTTTTGAGCTGCTTCCAAGGAACCAAACGATCAATTCTAATGTTTACTGTCAACAATTAATAAAACTGGATGAAGCAATCAAAGAAAAACGGCCAGAATTGTCAAATCGGAAAGTGTAGTTTTCCACCAAGATAATGCAAGGCTTCACACATCTTTGGCAACTCGTGGGAAACTATTGGAGCTTGGCTGGGAAGTGATGCCACATCCCCCATACAGCCCTGATCTAGCACCATCTGACTACCATTTATTTTGAAGTTTGCAGAATTCTTTGAATGGTAAAACTTTCACAAATGACGATGACCTTCACTCGCACCTGGTTAAGTTTTTTGCTGATAAGGACCAGAAATTTTATGAGCGCGGAATCATGCAGCTGAAAGAAAGATGGCAAAAGGTCATTGAACAAAATGGAAAATATATAATTGATTAAAAACTATTCTTTGTTTAAAAAAAAGTGTTTTATTTTATACTACAAAACCGAAAGTACGTCGTTGCCAACCCAATATAACCCCTTTCCACATTATCACTCTCTGAGTGTGCGTGTTGGCTTTCAACGGTACAGATCGTGTGCGGAATTTGGGTATTTTACCGTAGTTTTCCAGGTGCGACACTGTTTAATGATCTGCTGATGATGACAACTTAGTTGTCGAAATACGTATACAGAATAAGAAAATTAATGTAGAAAGGGGTTATATATCAACCTTCAGTGATTAAGTTAATCAACCACAGGCTCCATCAAAATTACCTACTCAACTCTCTGCGTGTTCGAAATAAATAGAGAAGTACAATTTTTACTTGTAATTTTTTTGCTTAGATATAAATCTGGTATAGATCTGTCAATTTATATTTGTTCATTCATTTCTTTTACAAAAAAGTAACGACAATAAACTTTCAAGGTAATTCACCTTACGTTAACAATTAAAATATATATGAACGCAAAACGTAAATATAGATAGCCTTATTTGTAGGGCACGTGTAACATAGTTCCCATTAAAAACACATATACAATTCTGCCCGCATGTACCTCCGACTATATTCGTTTAATAGTGTTTGTGTTGCAGAACTAATGCAACACAACGCTCATTAAAACGTATGTTTGATTCTGTATGATTGTAGTTCTGACTGCGTTCGTTTAAACGCTTTAATTCGCAAAAGTCGCATAAACTTGCAATTTTGCTTTATTAAATTATTCCAAAATGTCAATACTTACAATTCAATAATAGATAAGTGATACACAACCTAATCTAAAAACAAATTAGTCTATGGTACATTGACATTCACAATACATCACAGTTTAAATTTAGGAACTTTCACAATAGACAATCATTACACAATAAATAGTTTTATTACTACATTTCGCAAGTTTTATCCACCTTTCTTAAATGAACTACGTAATGTAAAACACAATTCCTAAAGTCAAATCTTGGCATTTCCTGGATTAAGACGAGTTTATTTAAAAAAGACTGCTTATATTGTTTTTTTATTGAGCATAGCAATACCTGCATTATGTTCAGAGATATATTTCGCTGTGTCTATTTTAACATATTTAGATTTAGTTCCTTTATTTTAAAAATAAACTTATTTTTTTTAAAAAATACTTTTTAAAAATCAATCTAATTAATTTATTATTTAATATTATAACATACTTTCAATAAATGCTTGGAAAATACAGACAATGACCACGCTAAAGGCACAAATTTAGAGGGTCTCCTGTATTTTTCGTTTTTTTTTTTGTTGCGAATATTTTGGAATAAATTTAAGACCAAATTCTTTTTTAGTTACGAGAGCTATACCAAAGAAATTTTAATACCCGAAAACGAAACTTTAAAACTAGATATAAGCTTAATGCCAGATGACCCTATGCACTGGGCAAGCGCTTACGATTTTGGCATCAGTGAAAATCACTATAAATCAAAATATCATACTAAAAGTGAACTCTATGGTATAATGGCTGATTTTGAAAATAAATATCCCGATGCGGCCGAATTCGAAGGGGGCGACGATTATATTTCCATGACTATACATTCGGTTAAAGTAACTCACCAGGTATATATTTTAAAAATACTTTTTAAATTTTTTTTTTTGTTTTATGTGAGCTAAGACAATCATTCCTGAAATTTTGAGATATTTTGGTATTACTTATGTTAATAAAAGATTCGACTTATTGTTGCATAAAACGTTTACAAAAATTGTGTCCTCCAATTGTATGAATAATAAGAATCTTACACAGGAACACTATTATGGGACTATTTGCTACGATTTTAAAGTTTATTTAAAACAAAAACAATGCTTTGATCGCTTGCAATTTTCTTTTTGGAATGAAACTTCATCTCTAGTGACTATATATAGGTGGTATAAAGTATTTGATAGGGGATCCAATACTCTGCAGGATGATACCCGTGAAGGAAAGCCAAAAATTGCAGTCACACCTTAAAAAATATTGGCTATACGGTCTATGATAAGTGATGACTACCATGTGACCTACGGGGGATAGTTCGATAATTACGTTTCTAATCTTCTGTACTATTCTGTAAAACCATTCTTTAGATTAAATACAACTGTACAGATTGATATATCAATTGATTTGTGTTTGATAGTGCGCTAAAGTGAACACCTCGTGTAATTTTGTAAAAAAAAAAAAAGTTGCGAGCAGTGATAAAGTACTTTATTTGAGAGGAGTTGGTATGGCTTTCAAATGAAAGTGAGAGACATAGTATAGCACTAACCGACATCAAAGCGAACTAGGATTTGTCACTATTAGCGTCCGCAGTTCTGTTTTTCGCGGTTAAAAACTGGTATTATGAACTTAAACGTGATAAAAACGGTTTCGTCAGCAGGAAAGGTTATAGCAACTGTGTTGTGGGATTCTTATAGAATTATCTTCGTCCACTAGTTAGAAAAGGGAATCAATGGCGAGTATGATGCCAATTTTTTGCAAAAATTAAGCGATAAAATCAAAAAGAAACTGACTCATATGGCAAAGAAGAAAGTGCTTTTCCATCAGGATAACGCATCTTGCTTCAAGTCTGTGGTCACTATGGTCAAAATTCGCGAATTGGGTTTTGAATTCGTGCTTTATTCGCTCTACTCCCTAGATTTGGCTCCCAGTTATTACCATATATTTTCATAATCGAAAAATGGTTAGGCGGAAAGAGATTTTCGTCCAATTCCGAAGTCGTTACTGTAAATAGCTATTTCGTGGACTTGGATTCGCCGACCTACAATGAAGGCATTGTTACTTTGGAGTGTCGTTGGAATAAGAGTGTTGAGCGGGCAGGAGCCTACATTAAAAAATAAAATGCGAAACTGTGTTTTCTTTGTTAAGTCGTGTAGTTACCGAGCCATCCCCGTATGTTAAAATATAAGAGAAACGAGGTCAAAAGAGTGAATGCATTCGAATCTTTCATGGAACTCTTAAAGTTGTTAAATGAAAAAGGGCCTTAAATTAATTAAAATTATATCAAAAGATGAAACATTACGATACTCCAGCTCGTGGAAAAAGTTAAATATAGATAGATGAAGATTACGCAGCTACAATGATTGCCCAAAAACACCGCTCAATGAAAAAAGTTATGTTCGCAGTATTTTTTGGAAGTACAAGTTTACTCAGGACTGTTAGAACAGACGGTTGTTACTAAATGCCTTCCTCAAGTACTTAAAAACCTTAATACTTCATCATATTGACGTGTCATCTCATACACCAAAATTAACACTTGATTTTTTGAAGGATAGATGTATCAACATCTTAGAACATTCACCGAATTTGGCTATGTATGATTTCTAACTCTGCTCTAATTTAAAAGAAATGTCTATAGGATAAACTATTTGCTTCTGAAGAAGAGATTTATTCCGATATTATGACGTTTTTTAAAGAGACTTTCAGCAATGTATTAACTCTGATGAGAATAACTTCGAACAGCACTAAATGCAATTCTGTTATTTGTGTGTTGATAAAGGAGTATCTCAAAATTTATGGAGTCGTTCTTGCATGTTTTTCCTTTAAATTCTGCTAACCAGAGTTAATCGATAATTTTTAATATTTTTTTTGTTTCTTCAAAATTTAACATAAACTGAAAAGCAAAATACATACTTTTCATATTTTTTCATCTTTTAAATTATAGATAACATCCACTGACGAATTTAAATATCACATAGCAGTGCTGGGGAACATATTTGCAACGCAACCAATCGGAAGGGAGCTTACGATTAATCTGGCACGCCATCTCTTGACGGGACACAAAATAGGCGACCCCAATATAATGAAAATTTTAGAAAACGCCGTCATTCATATTATACCCGTTATAGACATCGGTTTCGAAAATATTTGGGGCGACTATCCCAAAGAATCTCGCAAAAACGCCAACTGGTTGGACTCTTACTCGTGCAATAATATTTCTGCAGATTTCAAACAAATTGGCGAACAGATAATGTCGGTGGGGAATAGAAATAATGGCGATCTTCAAAATATAATTTTGACTGCTTTCAAACATATGCTTCTGGATGAAAATTTCGATTTAATTGTGAATATCGAAGGAGGCAGTAGGGGGTTGATCTATCCGAAGGTCGAAGATCCTATCGACATTTTTGAAATGTTCGCAGAAACGTACAGGAATCACGTGAAAATTAAGGAGGCTTGTCCCGAAGATATAATGGCAATTGATGACGTTATAACTGATTTTATATATCACGAGTATGACACACCTATGTTTACAGCTAAAGTTAGCTGTTGCGAGTATCCAGCTATAGATAATTTACCGTTCATTTGGCGGGAAAGTTTGGAGTCATTGAAGAGCTTATTGGGATTAGTTAAAACAGGTATTTTTGAATCGTAATATCAAGTATTAGAGTATTAATTCTAATTTTAAATAGGTATACAGGGATGCGTTATGGATTCATCCTCAAGACCTATGAAAAATGCTACGATTTCTATAAAAGGCATAAATAAACTCTACGACGTCACGAAAACGTCAGCGCATTATAAAATAATGCTACCGACTGGAAATTACCAACTAAAAATTAACTGTCATGGATACAAACCTGCTTTAAGAAATATCACGATCTTAAGCGATCAAATTCTTGCCCTCAACATCACTTTAATAAGCGACGAAGAGGATTTTTCAGAAATTGATGTGTATGCCAAAACTCATGAACCAATTGCTAAAAACATCAGCTCCTTTGTAGGTGTTCAGGGTAACACAATTTTTAACGTTAAAAGGCAAGATTATATTTGTTTGTATTTTAGGTTTCGTCTTGGATACGTTGAATCATCCCGTTAGTGATGCTCAAATCGTTATTATCGAACCAAATATAACATTAAGCAGTGATAAAGAAGGAAAATATATTCAAGTTTTACCGGCGGGCAAATACACTATAAAGGTTTCAGCCGGCTCGTATAAGCCTAGTGTGAAATACGTAGAGGTCAATGATGTCGCAAACGAACCTAAGATTGTTATATTTACTCTACATCGAGATGAGCATATTTGGGGACTTCCCAGACTCGTATTTGTGGTAATAACAGGTCCGTATTTAATTTTAAAATAGTAATTGTTAATAAATAAATTCTCTATTGTAAAAAAGGAAAATCGAAAAACTTGAATTAATTTTTTTAATTAGTGCGGAGTAAATATATAATCTGATTTGCGTTAGCATGATTAAATATGTGTCTTTTCCTATAAAACTCGGGTATTCCCCGGCGTTTGCATCTTTGGTCTTGTTAATTAAATGGTTTTTTTTTTTAAGAAACAGAACTGTATTGCTTTGAGGTGGTTTCTTTTTAATGTAATATGATTTATTAGCATGTGATAGTGTTCATGATGTCTACAATACTTATTTCGTAAATGTGCATTATGCTTTATCGAAAAGTCATTTAATTTGCATCGTACTTTCTCGGAATGTAACTCCGACCCACATCGATATACCTTAGTATACTAAGTGATCTACAACTGTCCGGGATCGGCAATGCCATTTTTAATTTGGCAACACTGCACAATTAGTAAAAATTGACTATGCCATTTTATTAGATACGTTTATTACCTACATCTGACTCCTTACGAATAAGTTGACGTTGGTTTTAAATTATAAAATTTAATTTTTGATGTCAAAATGAAATTATAGCAAGACAATAACATTTAATATTTTGACATTAGGCAAATTATAGCGATGTGGGTAATCTACGAAAATACCCTATTTTCTTTCAAATCTGGGGTATTTTACAGCCAACTTGTAGATCATTCGGTATATATGTATGTCGGCTTTGAATACGGAAAACTGTTCTTTTTCTGTTGCGTTTAATTAAGTAATGTACGAATTTTGACGAAACGCATTTATTTGTAATTTTTCAAAGGTTTTCCCCTTTACAATCAATGCATTTCTTTATTAATGAAAACCATTTTTCAAAAATTTCATCCAATCTTTCGGTATTAGGTTGTTAACTTTACTTTTAAGAGCTTCAACCTCTTCTTCGAACGACGTAAAACGTAAATTCCGTAACTTATTTAAGTATATGTAACCCGTAATTTCAGTTTTTTGAGAAGTCAAACACTCAATCGTTCGAACTGTCAGCTCGAGGGTTATCATAATAAAGGTGATTCTTCTTCCTCTTGGGTGATTTCCGCGGACACCGGAGAATTTAAAACAAACAAATTGCAGCTCATCATTCTGTACAGCACGATAACCCTCCAATGCTACAGCAGTACATATGTCTTTTAAACCTCAAAAATGTGGCGACCATTTTTTTATTACAACTTTTTTCTCGATCGAGTTTTGTTGGAACTGGCACAGACTAAGGTTTTGTTTTTGAATTGTGGAGGATTCAATGGGAGCAAAGCATACGCACTTTCAAGTTTTTTTGCAAGATGATGTTAATTGCCTTCACACCAATCTTCAGGGTTTCTTGAATACTATTTAGAGTAACATCCGAGGACCAGATATCTGATTGATTTCCTCGAAATATTTCTTACGTCTTGAGTCAGGTTTGAAATTGTTAAAAATCACAGCTCTTTAATGCTCTATATTCAATTCCAAATTAACTTTTTGTGCAAACGATAAAACCTTTGTAATTTAGAAATATTATATATTAGGTTGATGTATAAGTTCGTAGCGTTTCTATTGAACTTATTTATTGATATGAATATTCGACCGAGATCAGGAGAATAAGGCGGGTGTGGAATGACCTTCAAACTGAGTTTTTGAGAAACGACTTTTCTTATGAGGGCAAGCCTTATCATGCTGCAAAACTTAATGTTATCTTCCTGGATTTTTTTTCATGAATTAAGACCAGAAGCTGACAAGGTTGTTAACAATAAATCTCAACAGTGATGTTTACATTTCTTGGAAGCAATTCATATTTCAAGGCATGCTTGTTTTAGAAACCAAAAACGCTACGAAAACTAATCTTTTATTAAGCTCGTAAAATTCAAATTTGTAACAAAATATCATGACCTGCTAAAGACACCTAATGGAAACAAAACTGAACCTTTTGTGCCAATTCTCTTTTTTTCGTTATCAATTCAGTTAACAAAACATAATTTAACAGCTCTTAAGTACGTGTACATAAATTAGGCATTTTTAACCTAGCTTGTTCCAGGTTTCACAATAGTAGGATTGTTTGCCCTAACAACGTGTTGCTACATGAATTGCAAATCGCAGAAAGGCTATGGACTTTTGGCGCACCAAGACGATTATGATTTTAAGAACGATTCTAAATTCTTCACCAATTTAATTACAGGTAGGTTACCCTGCGCTTCAAACTTAAATTTACGTTAAAATGTCTTTTACCCACTTTCACACACGTCCAGATGAAAAGAAACCCATCACCAGACCATATTTTGATGACGATGACGAAGACGAGGATGAAATCGAAGAAAAGGCATCTTTCTTGAGCTCTTCAGAGGACGAAATCGTACTTCTACAATCAACAAAGTACGAAAAGTTACCGATAATACGTAACAGTACGTAATGAAGAGTCGAATCTAGGTTGTTAAGGTTAGGAAATAAGTTCAATCTACTTAATTAGAATGATATTGATTTTTAATTAATTTAACTGACTTAAATCCACAACTTAAAAGGAGAGTAGGATCCTTGATTAATTTATATGTTTTATTGCACTATTTTATTGTTTATTTGTTTAAATTTTAAAAATTTATTTATATGAGAAATTAGTTACGAATCCTGTTCATAATAACAATGTACACGTGAGCACAATTTTGTAACTGCACCTTGTATAGACTTAGTTAGAAATAGTATTTATAAAACCACGTAAAAATCGCAAAATGAAAGCTACGTAAAGACTCAATGGATGGTTGTATTTTGAAAATGTAGGGGCCAAAATCCGATTTAAATTACTTGTTTACATAATTTTTTTGTGAAATGTATTTTTGATAGATATTTATATTCTAATGACGCCGTTTTAATCAATATATTATTTTTTGAAAAACGGAGTTTTTTGTTTTAACCATGTGATGCAGAACCCTCTAGAACCTTTGCTGCTATTTATTTAATGCATAATATACACTACAGGCCATAAGTGAGGGATCACTTATCTTAAATAACGAAACACTTGTATTTTAGACACATCCCTTAGACTTACTTGTTTTGGTGAGAATAATTGAAATAACAGTTGTAAATGTAATTCTGAGAAGGATTATTCGGATTATTATTATAAATTAGATAAATATATTTGTTTCTGAAAAATATTGTAAATCCTTTTAATAGTTTTATACCCCAATAAATTTAATAGGGTTTACAATGCAATATTATTATAATGGTATTAGGAATTCATAGTAAACTATTTAGCAATTTAAAAATTAGTTTTCGTGCAGCATTTGTCCGAGTGAGTTGCAATACGAGTATTTGAGAACAGACGTAAGAGTAACTTATAAAAATGCCGAAAAGAAAGGAACTTAGCGCAGAAACTCGTAGTTCTATAATAACGCTACATGGTGAAAAATTTTCACTGCGGCAAATAGCCCAAAAGTTAAATTTATCTTATCACGCGGTGCAAGGAACAGTGAAACGATATTCACAAAGTGGATCATTACAACCAATAAAACGTTGCGGAAAGCCAAGGGTAACTACTAGACAAGAGGATTTGCGCCTAAAAATACTATCAAAACGAAATAGGCGCCTCAAGGCTTCGAGCAGAGCTGAATGAAGGCCGTCGAAAGCCGGTGTCACTGACTACTGTAAAACGACGTTTGACAATGGCGGGACTACATGGGCGTATTGCAGCTCGAAAACCATTATTGAATCAACGAAATCGTAAAAAACGGTTACAATGGGCCCAGGACAATCAACACTGGGACATGGAAATGCGGAAGCAGGTGTTATGGACAGATGAGTCAAAGTTCCAAGTGTTTGGTAGTAATCGACGAGTTTTAGTTCGAAGACAAGTGGGTGAAAGGATGTTACCCGAATGTGTAGTGCCAACTGTTAAACACGGGGGAGTTTCTGTGCTTGTTTGGGGATCCTTTTCCTTTGATGGTGTCGCAGATTTGTACCGCATTGAAGGCATTTTAAAAAAAAGAGGGGTACCTGAAGATTTTGGAGGAACATGCAATTCCGTCTGGATTAAGGTTAATTGGTGAAGGTTTTCACCTACAACAAGATAATGATCCCAAACACACTTCCCAACTTTGTAAAAACTATGTGAATCAAAAAGTGGAGGAAGGGGTGCTGATAAATATGATTTGGCCACCACAATCACCCTATCGAATTACTGTGGGATGAATTAAATAGAAACGTGAGAGAAAGCTGTCCACAATCGCAGAAACAGCTTTGGGAGCAACTTACAAGGGTGTGGAATAATTTACCAATGGATACGCTCCAAAAACTTGTATCGCGGTTGCCTAATGTTTGTAAAGAAATCATTAAGCGCAGAGGTGGATACTTCGACGAAAGTCGAATATGATAAGAAATTCTACAGAATATGTTGAAATTATTTTATTTTATAAGGAAAACTGTTCATTTGTCTCGTAGATATAGTTTTGTAGAAATATACGTTTTGTTTCACTAAGCGTGCATGTTTTTTTTAAATTTCATCTACTGATCCCTCACTTATGGCCTGTAGTGTATGTGATGAAACAGCACGTAATTCAGAAAATCAAAAAATGTAAAACGTGGCATATTTTTGAACTGGTGATTGGATAAATGGAGTAATATTCTTATTGATTACAATTTTTAATTCAATATTTTAGAAATCATTCCACCAGTAACACGTACGCCGGCTTTAAATTTCGCGCCATTTTTTGGATTTTGTAATTGGCAACTCCGACATTTCTACAGATGTAATCTATTGGCGATTTTAACTGAACGCCCTTAGGGGATACTGGGTTTTTAGTGAAAGTGCATGGTCACTGTTCTAGTTTCATAAAAATTACATTACATAGCCAGTGGATAACTACAAAACCGATATTCTCTTTCTTCGTACTTGGTAGTAACTTTGTAAGTGCCGTTAACCCAGTCGAAAGCAGAAATTCCGTTAATCCAGTGAATACCTATGAAGCATAAATGCAGCACATCAGCAAGAAACACTTTTTGACTCTTCTATTTAGAAAACACGGAGCGCTATACGAAAGAATACAACATTGTTATTACTAAAACACAAATCCGGTAAACCGATTCACTAGAACTTTTGATCGCGGATATGTATCAAACGGGTCAAAAGTTCGAAGATGTCCGAACTGATTCGGTAATGGGTCTATAACCTCGTGAGTATTAACCAGAAATATACAGGATGGAGATTGCGTATAGAGCGCATCCCGTAAAGTGTTACGGGATGAATTAATTATCAAGTAACTCAAGCCGCTTTTAATGTATAAAATATTTTTAATGGATTTAATTCAACAGGCTATTATTAGCATATAACCCGTGTGATGGCTCAACAGAACTGCTTTATCACTTCGGAGGTCTCTGCATCAAATCCGACAGCACGGCGTCTAGGAAGGTTTTCAAGATTTCCCTTATCGTTTAAATCATATGTAGGCAACAACCGGCCTGCTGTAAGATTTGATCCAGCCCGCGAGACATTGTCGTATTATTTCATGTCTGATATCTATTATATAAACGCGGCCCGCAAACGTATTTCCACATTAAAGTTTGACCTACAACATGTCAAAGGTTGACCATACCTGGTTTAAATGGATGCTGACAGCCAACAATTTAGATTCCACTATGAAAACGAATGGCTCATGTCTTGCCAGTGCTCTCTGTAGTTGGCATTAAGTTGTTCGGAGATTATAAGCATGGATTATTATTATAATATACGTTGCTGGTACAGGAAGGAAATTTCTGAATACATCTCGATTTTAACTGCCCTAAACAAAATGTTAACAACAGTTAAAAAGTTAATTAATTATATTAAAGTAAATACGCTTTGAATTTAAGGGGGAAAAAAGGTAAATTATTAAATTTTGTATTCTGTCCGTGTAATTGCTATATATTTTTTTGAAGTTGACGCCAGAAATAACCTTCAAAATTTCGGCACTTACAAAATCCCACATTCCAATTTACTGCGCAACTTGAAGAATAATCTTCCTATTATAAATCTCTGGTATCCATATGAGACAAGATTCTATGAAAAGATTGTCGCGATTAATCAAAGTATCCTTGAAAAACATTAAACATTTTGAGAAGCTTCCTTCAACAAATACCCGCTAAAAAGCTGCACCTTCACATGGACAAAATTCAAAAGATACAAGACAAGCTTACTAACTATTCTCTTTATCGACAATTCGTCAGTTGGTTTTTAAAAAATTATGAAATGAATTCACAATTTAGTCAAAAAATCATATTGAGGAATGAAGTATAGTTTTAACTTGAAGCTATGCTGGTGCAAAATCTTTAATTGAAGGAACGTCGAAATTGTGACAAATAATACATACATAACTAAACACATTGGTGGAAAATATACTTCAGAAGAAGCTGAAAAAATACTGCATAGCAGCGGCCGTCCTTTCTTATCCCAAACTTATTAGAAGATCGACTTTCATGTGACCTTTTTGGGTTTCAATTTTGCCTAAACATTGGACGGTGATAACTCTAATTTCGTGAGCATTGTAAATTCTATATTAAGCAAAAGGTTTTTCATACAGACAAAAAGTTTGAGATTTTTTCTATTGAACGCAATGATAAGAGAAAATCTCCAGCTCTTTGATTTCCTTAAAACAGTTAAAGGTGTTCTTTTAAAAAGCCGCACACCCCAACTTTACCGGCTTCTTCGTTTTTATGCCGAAAATTAATGTCTGATACTATTTTTCGTTCATATTCAAACGCACACGATTTCGAGTTATCCCAAAAAAAAGTTTCGATGACTCGCTAATCAATTTTCCGCTTCTTTCAAAAGTACTGGTTAGCGTCCAAGTGAATGTCCTTTCTTTTCAACTCTTTAATCGACTGTAAAGTAGGTGTTCCTGGAAATAGAAGATGTCCTTATTACTTATTATAAACTGTTTGTGCCTTGTATAGCATTTAATACAAGAGTAACTTGCTTAACTAGATGAGTTTTGGCAAGTTTTCTTTTGTATTGTTTACTTATATCAGGTTATTAAATTTTGAGTAATGCCGACCTGTTGTTGTTTCTCTTGGCTTCCGGGCTGGAACCCCGTCCTCGTCGATACTGGCACCGACGTTTCGTTACTACTTGTATGGGAGATCGTCAGGGTTTAAGAGTTGCGCTAGAACTGATGTAAGTCTACGGTGGAGGAGTTTATATAGGGATATTGATCACGAATCAACGGAGCGTTACGATTACAGTTGAAAAGAGAGATACAGGATTTCCAGGAGCTGTGTAAAGGATAATATAATATAAAATCCCCCACCGCAGACTTACACCAGTTTCAGCGCGACTCACAAGCCCGGAAAATATCCTATACAAGTGGTGACATAGCATCGGTGCCTGTATTGACGAAGACGCGGTTCTAGCCCGGAAGCCAAATCAGAAAGTATAGACAACAATCGCGGAAGTTCACGAGCCAGGTTGTGCAACATACTTGTACCAAGAGATCAAAATCCACATTCTTAAAATAATTGTACTTGCACGGTGTACGATATTAATACTTACATCTATTAATATTTTAATTACTTTGTATGGACATGCTCTGCAAATTTGATATATGCAACCAAATATACAGCTCCGTTACGAGTTGCATATAAATAATGATTTCAAATGGATTCTTTGGAAAAATAATACAGCAACAAGTACTTTTTTTAATTAATTTTAGATTTTAACATGTATTTTGATAATTACATTTAAAAAATGCTCCAAATTAGGTAATTTTGATGGACCCTGTGATTGATTAACTTAATCACTGATGATTGATATATAACCCCTTTCCACATTAATTTTCGTATTCTGCATGTTTTTCGACAATTAAGTTGTCATCAGCAGTGGTGCGTTTTGTCTTTCAACGGTACAGATCGTGTGCGGAATTTGTTTCATACGGACGGGTATTTTACCGAAGTTTTCCAGATGCAACACTGTTTAATTATCTGCTGACGATGACAACTTAGTTGTATACGAAATACGAAAATTAATGTGGAAGAGGATTATATAACCTTCAGTGATTAGGCTTCAAATTAGAAAAGAGATAATAAACAAATAAATATAATAATCAACAATACTCGGTTAAGAGTCCGACGAATAACAAAACGGAGTAGCACAGACGAAATTTCTAGAAGACCTACCAAACCAAATAAGTGACGAAATTCACGCCAAAATTGTTAAAATTATAAATGTGAGAACGGAGGGAAATATTTTTTTGTAATCGTGGAATATAATCTCTTTCGAAATAAAAATTTCACAAATTAAGCACTCTAACAACCATTCACTAAATGCTCAAAAATCATTTGCAATTGCATATTGGGTTCAAACATTTTTCTCTAAATGCCGGTATTGTAGTCGTCCGAAAAAACTTGGATATCCAGTATTTTACGAAGATCGGGATTGCCCTTCTCTACCACAACTCGATATATTTTAAACAAAATTTTTGACTCTAATTTCTATACAATTGCACCTATCTTGAATATTTTATTAATCACAGGTAAAATTTCTGTTCAATGTGGAAGATTTTTTGTGTTGATATGGAGAAAATATAAAAGAATTTCAAAAAAAACCATAAAAACTATTGACGAAAGAAACCAATTATTACTAAGCTACTTTCACGTATTGCTATTTATTTATCACAGGATAAAAAACATATACTAAGGGACTGTAAATAAATACAATTAATTATTGTATAAAAATTATTTTTATTTATTTTTTCAAACACATAAATAAAAACACATCACAATTTCATAAGTTATGAAATTATTTCATCACAGATATAGAGTATTCTTAATTACATATAAAATAACAGAATTCCTAGATTAGGAATACGCATGTTATCTGTACAACGGTTAAAAATTTTAAAAAAAAAGGTTATACAGATGCCAATGTATAACAATATTTTATATGATTCAATTATTTTCTGTATACATAAGTAAACAGAAAATATAAATAAAATAAATATTCGATAAATACGTTCATACATCTTATTTAAATATCCCGCCATATTTTTGAATAGTAACGCCATTTTAATGGCGCCAATTTCAAATATACAATGACAGTATCACATTTTTTTAATTTATGGAATATAGTACCTGCTTTAAGCATATGATTTACTGTTCATGCAACAATTTTACAATTCCTTATTGCTTCAGTAATTTAAGAAAATGTGTTCTTCACTTCCTCCATTAAATGAAGATCCTCTTTAATTTCCTCATTTTCTTTTTTCTCTAATTCAGTAATAAAGTCGTATATAATTTCGACCTCACTGTAAAACTTCATACATTTTCTTCTTGCTTTTCGATTTTCACAGAGGAATCCATCGATATCACCTTCAACTTTTTAGATCTCCTGTTTTGGGAAAGAACTGGTAGCCGCAATATTCCAAATCACCGCCGCCATAAATAGAATTAAATAAATCACTAGGCCGATGTATTGAAACCATCTGATTTTTTTGTCCGGAGACAAATTCCTCAAAATTGGAAATCCGACCAGTAATCCCGCCAGAGCGCCACATGCATGTGCTATGTAGCTTATATCTTCGATTCTAGTCTGGGACAAACTGTATATTCCAGTAGCTATATCGTATATTATGACGATCAGGAAGGCCAATAGTTGCGTCGCTGGGTATGGCACCTGCTTCCATTTCTGTCAGAACAAATACACAAATTATAATTTTGGAAAATAATCGATTAAATCAAGTTTAAAATGAGAAAAATATTTACCAATATAACTGTAACAATGTGCGCTGTTATTAGAGAATATACACCTCCGCTGGCTCCCGCCAGTTTTACCCTTGGATTAAAGACGGAGGCACCCAAAGACCCGGCCAAAATTCCGGCGAAATAAATTGTCAAGACCCTCCATCTTTGATGCACCATTTCTAAGATGATGCCCAAGAAAATCTGTATTGCCAAATTGAACAATAGATGTTGTACTCTGCAAAAAATAATGATAAATAAAGATAAGTTTTAAAACAAGGTGATATTCAAATATATAATAGGCCGTAACGGTTGTCTTCCAAAAAAAAAAATCTGTTTTATGCTTTAGGCTATTGACAATAAGAATCGGTGCATGTAATCAACGTTTGTACTAGGTTTCGAGATATATACTTCTAATGGAGGGTGTCAGTATAACTGCCATATAATTGTAAGTTTGTATTTGAAATGCAATTGAACAATAAGAGAGAATAGAAAAGATTCTTTTTCCTTTTTATTATATTGAACTGTATAATATAAAAGATAACTAGTATAAGAGATGTAATAAAGAATGTTCATCGTCTTTTTAACCACTCTCACACACACACACACACACTCGTCTTGTTTGTCCGTCGTCTTCTTAGCAACTCTTAGATACGTCTTACTCGTTTGCGTCTTAATCACAACAGCCTTGTGGTAGAGAACCAGGACCAACATAATTTTTAGAATTTCCCCTAAGCTGTGGTAAAATTCTTCAAATTTTAAATTGCCTTCAATAATTGTATGTGTAAATTTCCTTATTAAGTATATCTATTTTGAAAATTAAATACCAATGAATAATTTGTAAAGTTCTTCATATTTGTTAAGACTTTTTAAATAGTCTCATTTTTTTAAAGTGATGTCAAATGATCAATTGTTTTAATAAAATAGTGTTCGTATATAACAGCTACAATTTTAAGTTCCTGCTATTCTACAGTTGTAAAAGACCTTTTCATAAAGGTAGTAATTTAGTTCCAAATCTTAATGTTTTTTGAATTTACTAGATATGTGCTATTAAATTTTTATACGCACGTAAATTACTGCACAGAGAGAAGCAGAGGATGCTGTTTCCAAAGTACAATAGTGAGACAACAACCCGATGTATTACTACGCATCTATAGTCTATTTTTAAACTAGGAGGACAGTTTTGAAATTTTCGCGCAAAAATCTGAACTCGTGATTGGCTGATGCACTGCCCGTGTTACACCATAAAAATTCTTGCAAAATCAGACACTTGACATTCAAGTATCAGCTGTTTGTCAATTAGTTTGTCTTCACACCGTTAAATCAATTATTTTAAAATAAGTACAATGTTTAATAATTCGCCCCCAAGGAAACGTATGTGTTTAGATGTGAGCCATTTATCTATAGCTGAGAAGCAACACATATTAAATATGTACAAGAATATATTAAGTAAGGAACCTGCAATGAAAGTGACAACTGTCATTGCTAAAATTGTTGAGGCAGCAGGTAAGACGTAGCACTTAATAGTTATTTCGAGTATTAAATTCAAATGTATATTTTTAGGAGTTGCAAAAGCCACTGTTTATCGAATTATAAAGGAATATAAAGAAACTGGTACTGTTACTCCATCCAAGCATAGTGGATGTCGGCCAAATGTAGTTACCGAATATGATGAAACTACAAATAGCTCAGTCCGGCGAATAATACACGCGTTTTACGAACGAAATGAGATACCAACGCTTGATAAAATTATGACCCAAGTGCAGAAGCATCCAGATCTACCACATATGAGTCGATCTTCTCTCTACAAACTAATGAAGCACATTAATTTCAAGTAAGTTTTCAGTTTTATATTAACTGAAATTTAATTTCTTGATTATTGAATATGTTATGCTTATTGGTAATTTATTTACAGATATATGAAGCGAAACAGAAAAAGTATATTAATTGAGCGTGATGATATCGTTCGTTGGAGACGAAAATATCTTGGAACAATGAAACAATACAGAAGAGAAGGGCGACCCATTTATTACCTTGATGAAACTTGGGTCAATGAAGGCCATACTAAAGAAAAAGTGTGGATTGACAACAGTGTCCAAAATCGAAGACAGGCATTCGTTGAAGGTTTATCTACAGGGCTTAGAAATCCTTCGGGGAAAGGAAAACGCCTCATTGTTCTACATGTTGGGTCTGAGTGTGGTTTTGTTGATGAGGGACTGTTGCTTTTCGAAGGTAAGAAGACTGCTGATTACCACGAAGAAATGAACGCAAATGTTTTTGAAGAATGGTTTGATAAATTATTAACAATTTTACCTGGTGGCGCTGTTATTGTTATGGATAATGCACCATACCATACATCGTCTTCAAGGAAAATAAAAATGCAGGAATGGTTGCAATCCAAAAATATAGATTTTGATGTAGACATGGTCCGTTCTGAACTTTTACATTTGACTCGCATGCATAGACATGAATTTGATTCATATGTAACTGATGAAATGGCAAAGAGAAAAAATAAAATTGTGTTGAGGTTGCCACCTTATCACTGTGAGCTCAATCCTATTGAGCTAATATGGGCAAAAGTAAAAAATGAAGTGGCATCAAGAAATTGCTCTTTCAAGTTACAAGGAGTGAAGCAACTTCTTCTACAGGCAATTGAGCATGTTACAGGTGTTGACTGGACAAATTGTATTAGTCACGTTATTAAAGAAGAAGAAAAAATGTGTAAATTTGATGGAATAATAGACGATCTCATAGATCCATTTATAATTTCTCTTGGTGGTAGCAGTAGTTCATCTGAGGATTCGGATGATGATGACAATTAAGTCTACGAATATTTATATTTCTGTTAATATTTTCCCTTTTGGGAAAAATAGTTATATATAATGTGAAAGCTTGTAAATTTTACAAATATATGCACTTTCTTGTTTATATTATATTGAAATATATAAATGATCTAAAACTTATTTGTATACAAACGTTAACCTGAAAATCAGATTTTTCTGTAAATAAAATTAATTTTTTCATTAATTAACCATTGGGCTTGTATTTACTATTTCTTATTTACTAAACATTATAAATTATTTTATATTAATCATGAATCAGTATTGACATATAACTAAATAATATAAATTACAATTATGTAATATTTAAATTGCCGCATAAAAATATCTAGTGACTTTTATAGTGTAAACCTGACTTCACTAATCGCTCCTCCTAGTTAAAAAATAGACTATAAAGTTCCTCTGTCACGTGCTGTACTTTACAGTATGCTTTCGATTCATCGTCTACTACTGAGCAAATTCATCCTATCATAAACAATATACAAAAAAATTAAAATTATTATAATAAAGAAGTTAGTAAAACTACATATCTTTAAGTTCGGTATTATTTTCCCTAAGACTCCTATATTTTGGCGAGTATGAAGAATCTTTTTTTCTTCTGATATTTTTAAAACAGGTCAAGTATTCAATGTCATATTAAAACTAGTAGTGAAATAAACAATAATAACAACAACATCCTTTAATGCAAAAATTTACATTAAAAGCAGTTATTCCCTTCTCTCACCCCCTCCAAAAAAAAAGAACCATACATCTTATACCCCCTATAATTTTCCCAAAGAACCTAAAAATCCCCTATATATAGAAAGGAATCCCCTAATCTAGCTACACTGGATTGTCAGCTGACTGCCAAAATTATTATAGTAATAGAGTAAATAATAAACAATATAGATGCTGAATGTTAAAAGGAATCATTCAAATATTAATAACACCCTGTTTACCACATATACTTCAGAGATTCACTCATTTCTTTATAGACTTTATTTTTCTGTATCGAAAAGGTACGATAAAGTCTACAAAGGAATCGTTCGTTAATAACACAAGTTTACCTGATGATGAGTGAATCTCTGAAACATATGTAGTAAACAGGGTGTTATTAATATTTGAATGGTTCCTTTTAACATTCATTTGTTTAGCAAATCGCCGAGATAAGTGTCTACCTTCACACGCTCTGGGAACTTTGTTGCCGACATGTGAGACCGACGCGTTCTCGTTCTATCGTTCAAATACATTCGTGTGTTGTACGAGAAAGGGAGGCAGTTTTTTCAATATAGACGCTGTCAGAATAGAAAATGTAAACACAACAAAATAGTAAAAATACTAAAAATTGCTGTAATGTGGTTAAGTATTCTAAGAAAGCAATATTTATCATTCTGAAAGTTCTGTTGATGACGTTCACCGCTTCTTATCGTAAATAGTCTATATACAGTTGTTCAGTTGGCGGCATTGAAAAATATTAATGATATTTTTGAAGTAAAATTCTGCTAGTTGTCGTAATAGTATATTTCAATGTCACCAACTTTATATAAAAATAATAAGCTACTCCACATAAGAATTGAATTGAATGCCTAGTATTCATTTGAGTAAATTATAATTTTTTTTGTATTATATAAAATCTGAAAATATGAAGAAATTCTCTTGAATTGGATTTGGATCAATATTAAAATGTTCTTAACAATTTGTTTGAATTTGTATACTTATTAAGCAACCTTTGTAACAAAATTAAGTCTACATTATTTATACATCATTCTTATGTAATCAAAATTGATGGAAAAACCTACTCACTACAATGACAGGATTATATGCAGTTTATGAGTTACTCAATTACTTAATTAATATTGAAGAAAATATATATCTTACCCTATATGAACAAATAGATAAGTTATAAACCGCCAAGCTTCTTTCCTTCTAAATGGATTAAACATAAGGGCATTAGCGATCTCTCCATGACCTCCGTTTGTAGTTCTTCGCTTCATTAACAGCGAAAAGTATAATCTCCACTATTGATATAGCTATTATTCCAATCGGTGGTGGCCAGCATGAATACAAACTGACTGTATTACTTCTTTGAGAAATTGTAGAAACTTGTGTAGTATACTTGGGTCTCTGGATTGTGGAAGTTTGCCTGGAAAATGTAGGCCTCCTCAAGGAACTTTGCGATGGAAACTTAGGTTTCGTCGGTGAAAATTTTTCTTCGATTTTTTCCGTTAAAAAT